>PVIY010018841.1:8412-46956 GCA_004026745.1 Myrmecophaga tridactyla | reverse complement strand
CCTTGGCCTGGCTTGGGATACAGGCAGACTTACTTCTGGCAGAAAAACACCAGTGCCCAGCCAGTCTTGGAGTAGGAACAACCTCCCACATATAACTGCCCTTTACACACACACACACACACACACACACACACACACAAGGCTTCCCAGGAAACTACCCCAGCTGCTCAGAGAAAAGAAATGCATATAATCTCCAAATGTCAGAGCTGGGAAGAAGTTTAGAGGTCATCCAGCTCAGCCTCGACGGGTAAATGGAACCAAGGCCCCAAGAGGAAAACTGACTAGTCAGTAGTCTCCAGGTGCTTTAGTAGCACACCCTGACCTCCTGACTCCCATGACAGGACTTGTCCTAGACCATCAAGTGGCCTCTAGGTCTGTACCCTCAGGGACCACACAACACCTGAGTGCTCAAAGTCCTCTCTCCACCACAGAGCCAGTGGGAAAGATGATAAGCATGACTGATAGAAGAGGTTTGAGCTTTAGCCACCCCTCCTCCCACCCCACCAAAGCATCTTGGCTGGGTGGCATGGTGGTCAGGAACCCAACTCAATCAGCTGACCACCCAGGTCTGAATCCCAGTTTGATCTCTAAGTAGTTGTATGGCCTTGGGCAGGTTACTCAACCTCTCTGCACCTCAGTTTCATCATCTGCAAAGTGGAATCGTAATACAGTCTACTTCAGAGTTGTACAGATTAAAGGAGTTAAAATAGATGAAAGTGGATGGCATGATCTAGTCTGTTTTTATTAGGGGGTTTATTGTAAATGCGTATTCCAGGCCCTGTCCACAGAGAATCTGATCCAGTACATCTATATTGGGAACCAGTAATCTGCATTTCAGAGGGGGAAAGGACTATATTTGCACAAACCTTGCTTTCAAGATTGGGAGGTTTATATTGATACCACTCTGATTTGTAAAAGGGTTTTCATGACACTATTAGCCTTCTCATCTGAATCCCTACATCCACATTTCTCAAAGCTTACTAAAAGACTAATTCTCAGGTCTTACCCTTAACTTGCTGATTCCGACTCTGGGGCCAAGGCTTAGGAAACCGCCTTTTAAACACTGCCTCCACCCAGGGGAAGTGGAGGCCCCCTGGCCCAGGGACATTTAAACAGGTTTCTCTGACCCAGCCCAACTCAGAATGCACAGCTGCAGGAGGCAGGGTCTGGGACTGCCAGCTGGAGATCCCGGAGCCCTTTGCTCTCCTTTACTTCACCCACGCAGGACTGCCACTCCTCAGATCTCTGTCCCAGCCTGGGTGGCATTTCCACGCCGGCCCCTCATTTCCTGCCAAGAACAGAGCCGGTCTCTGGTTCATGGGCTCTGGGCCCAGCCAGGCGGTAGGCGGCATCCTTCAAGACCGCCTTGCCCTCTCTCCCTGAGGACTGCAAGACTGTGCTGGGAGGGAGAGGAGAGGACTGGGCCAACCTTTAGAAGGCTGCTAAGGCCCAGCTTTGGGGGAGCAGCCAGGAAGACAGCCCCCAGCCCAGACAGCCCCTCCCACCCTGCCCTGGTCTCTGTGTTCTCAGGCAAAGATAATTCGGTTACCGGGAATGGAGACTGAGAGATAACCTGATTTAGAAGTTGGAACCATCTCAATTGAGGAGGGAGGCTAGCATGGAAGAAAGAGTTCTTACCAACCTGGGAAAGCTGGAGCAGTAAACAGAGGGATGGGGAGGGTGTTTGATGGAGAGGTACTAGATGGTGACCCAAGAAGGATAGTCTCTGGGAATGGGTATTGGGAGGTGGAATCCCCCACCCCCAGTCAGCCAAGAGTGGACCCACCCCTTATATCCTCTGTGAATTCACTTTTTTAAAGGGGTGTTAAGGTAGCCATCCTCTGGTTTATACAGACATCCCAGAGAGGTGATAAGCTGAAAACCCCATAAAGTATCAGCGAGAAAGTAAAAACAAAACACCTTTTTGGAGGTTTAATTTTAGTCATTGATCACCTCTCTCCTTGGAATAAGCTCCTTCAGTGTGAGCTGTTATCTGGGAAAGCTGGGTGGTTCAGCTGCTGCAGGACCCCTGGGGGGAGGAGAACAGAAGCCTGGGAACTATTTCTCCCCCTCTTTTCCCTTCAGCACTCTGGGCCTCCAGGGAGGCTGCCCTCTTCCCTCAGGCCAGCTAGAGCTCGGCACCTCCTTCTGTATCTTTCTTTCTCACATCCTGTATTTCCCGGAAGTTCTCCTGTGGTCTTATTTCCCTCCACCAGCATCTCTGGAGGAAGATGCTCCAATGGAAAGTGAACTAGCTTGCCCCTAGAAAGGAAAGGAAATGACTAAGGATCTTAGAAAGCAGCGTCCTTCATTTCTCTCTGTCTGCTTCTTCTCCTGCCACAGGGAGATTTTTCTCTGCAAATAATTTGTCTTTTTTATAACCTGCCTATTCCACGTTAGATGAGCACAAGACAGTGAAGAAATGGAGAGGCTGGGCTGAGAATTCCTCAGGTATTTTAGATTAGGTTTGTAGACAGAAATGACAGAGCAGGGACCCACCCATGCCCCAGGTGCCAACTAGAGCAACCAGACATCTAATTGCACCAGAAGCTGCTGGGTTCACTCCCCAGGGGAGTGGCTGCCTCTGAGCAGGACTGGAAGTTCCTGCAAAACCTAGCAAAGAAAGGCCAGCAGTGAAGGAGTTAACTGACAGCCAAGCACTCAGCCTCCTCCCTCCCTTCTCCCACTGGACCCAGAAGAATAACCAGTCAGTAAAATGACCCCCATGGATGGAGTCCAGAATCCTCCACTCTGACCCTAGAGGGTATTTGTACTCCTCACAGCACAAATCAAATAACTCAGAGTGCAGGGGGTGGGGGGGAGGGGCAGACCCATAACCCCCTCCTGGGACCTGAAGCCAAGATGTTTGTTAGACTAGAGTTCTGACTCACCTGGCCCCTGTTGGTCTTGGATCCCTGCACTTTTTACAGAGAATTTGGTAATTTTCAGGAAAAGGAGATCCCTTGTGGCTTGGCTTCCCCGAGATTGGTCAGGCAAGGAAGACCCTTCCTCTCACACTTACTCGCTCACCTTAGTTCATCCCATCGTCCAGATGAGAGGAGCAAACTCTGAGGAAGGTAAGGGAATTAGATTTCAGCGAGTGTCGGAAAAAGCTGAAACCCTGCCCCAGTCTGATTAGAACCAGCGACCCTCCCCACCCCCACTCCCCCTGGGAAGACCCCACTAAGGGGTCCCGGGCTCCCGGCCCAGCCCCACCCCCTCCCAGGCCCGCTCCTGCCCAGTGGGAGCACCCTGCCCCTCGACCTCCCCCTGCACCCCACAGGCTCATCTGCTTTGTCCTCTTGAAAGGCCTGCAGATTTATAGGCCTCAGCTGCACACATTCCACCCCTGCCTTTCCTTCCCCTCACTGCTCTGAATCACTCTCCTTAGAGTCGCTCTCTCCCAGCCACGCCCTGCAGTGCTTAATGGGGAGGCAGGGGCGGGTGGGGAGAGGAAGGACGGGGAAGCTGGTCTCCAGCCCCTGAGAAACCCAGCCTGAAGGGGTCACTCCTTCCTCAGACTGGAGCCCCACAGGGCTAAAGATGCGGGGATTGTGACCTGCAAGTAGCTCAAGGGCTCCTGTAAATGGAAAAAAAAAAAGTGCAGGAGGATCCATTTGGATACGGCAGGCAGTTGAGGGCCCTATCTTCCCAGAACAGCTGCCGGGTGACAATCCTCAGGCTGAGCCTGCAGTGACAGTGTTAGGGAAACCCTACCTCTCCAGATCAGTTTTGCAAGTGTCCTGGGTTCTGGACAACGTGAGCCAAGTCTAATGAACCTGTCACAATGGGTTGTTTGTGTGGGCCTGAGAAGGAACTGCGGTGTCGTGGAAAGGACTTCAGAGTTGGAATAGGGAGTCCTGCGTCCGTGCCCTGATGGGCTATGCACTAACCACGCTTCTCCTGGCCTCAGTGAGGTTATACCACCGGCCACAGAGGTCTCTCCAAGGATGAGTGGCTTCCTTGGAAGCCAAAGCCATTGTTAAAATAACTGTTAAAGAAGAAAGGATTTAAAAGCAAGTCAAAAATGGGCTGAGGCATCAGGAAGCCAGCCCGGGAGCAGCCATAGTCCCCAGGCCACAGGGGCTCAGCCTGGTTTAGCCAGCAGAAGGCACCCAGTTAGAGTGAGTCTGGAGAAAAGCTCAGAGGTGAGCCAGAGCAAGGGCAGGCCCGGGAGCCCCAGGCTCCACCCCAAGGAGGCCAATCCTGGTCAGTTTGGTATCTAGTGGGCCAGAGCTGTGATAGGGGAGTCTGTCCATCATGCCTGGGCTGTCTGGCATGGGTGTGTGACTTTGCCATAATCTCCACTGGGTGGCAGAGCAGAGGGGCAGCATAGAGAGAGCATACGTGGTCCCAGGAACTCTTGAGCAGGTCTGGACCTCAGTGAGTCCCCTTTGGCTCATCTCTAAAATGTCTTTTATTGGTACTTTGCAGAGTTATGCTAAGGACCAGAGGCAATGTATGCAGAGGCCCGCAAATGGCCTTTAGTACTGAATCTTGTATTAATTAGTATCCTCATGTAAATTATTTTATGTAGTACCATAAAGGTTATGAATAATATAATGCAAACAATGCCCACATTCTTAAGGCCTGGAAAAATGCTGAAACCTACCCCCCAGCCCAGCTCTCTGCTGTTGACCTTACCCCTTCCTCTCTCATCAGGACTGAGCCAGAGCAGAGAGGCAAGCCTGAGCCTGCAGGTGAGCCTAGCACAGAACCAGCTGTGACAGTCTGGGGAAGGTCGAGAGAGGCAGGGGAATTGAGATGTCACAGAGATGTTCGTATGAATAGCTTATCAGATTCTGGGTATAAAAAGATTAATGTGAAAATCCCACCCCAAGAAGCGAGTAGCTATATATCACAATGCCTTAAAAATTGGACACTTATTCTAAGGTTTGGGGCAAAAGAAGTAATGTGCCGATTCAGGAATCACAGCTATCAGACAGAGGGATGATGAGACAAAAAAATCTCTCCTCGTCATTCCGCCAAGCCCAATTTACTGCTCAAATTTCTGGCTTGAGCATCTTGAGGGAAGTAGAGCCCAGCAGGGAGACAATGGGCCTGGTCTGGGATCCGGCTTCCTGGGAACAAAGAGGAAGGTTACAGACCTGCCTCTAAAAAGGGGCTGCTGTGAGGACAGCCAGGGGGCCCTGGCCCAGGGAGACCTTAACTGGGCAATCACGGTAGCCAAAAGTCTTTCCATGGAAAGAAAAATGTCCTTATCAGCGTAACTATTCTTCAGGACCAAGCAGAGAAATTGACAACGTTGATTCATTTAGCTCAGCAGTATTCAGATCAAAATCAATCTTGTCAAAAATCCATCACCCACATTCAATAAGTAAGGAAAGGGATACAGACTCAAGGGGAATCAATCACAGCCCAACAGGGAGCAGCAGAAAACAGATCTCTCATGGCCTCTGATGCAGCATTCCATTACTCAGCTCGCTGTTTCCTGAACGTGCCCTGGGAACCCCACCAAAGGTCATGGGCTTCGGCCCCAGCCTCAAGCAGCAGTCGGGACAGAGATGGTCCAAGGGCAGGTCAATTTATTGGTCATCTCTCTGCAGCCAGGAAAAGTGTCTCATGCCTTGGAGCAGATTTATTTATGCTCAATTTTCACAGATCACATACTCAACTGGCTGGCACAGGCCTGCAAGAGGTCATTTTATCCATGCCACAACTTTAGGGATTACTGTCACTTAACTCCCCAAATCGCTATGGCTGCCTCGTCTCTGTAGGAAAGATAAATAACAGCAGCATCGCCACTGTACAAAGCTCAGGCTGCTTTGGTCCCCTGCTGGGAAAAGCAGAGTTACTTCTACAGAGCTTCCCCAGCCTCAGGCCCAACCACAAGATGCAAAAGCCAAGACCATCCATCTGCTTTGTTTCTGGGTCGGAAGTCAGCATCCCCCAAGGCTGGCATTATGGCAACCTGGCTCCCTCCAGACTCAAAGGAGGCTTGTGAGTGGGGCTGGAGAAAATTCCTTAAGAGCCAGATGATGGAAAAAAAGGCTGGTTCCCAGCGACACCATTCACTAGCTGAGTGACCTGGAGCCAGTTATTAAACTTCTGTAAGTCTCCCTTTCCTCATACATAAAGTGGATATAATAATAGCACATTCCTCTTAGGATTGCTGACTCTTCCAGACCAGCTGGAAGATAACTTGAAACTCAAATAACTTGTTCTGAGTTTCACAGGTTCAGAGCCAGAACAGAATTTTTGCTTTAGAACAGACCATGCCTGTAGCTGACTTTCTTGAGATTTTATATTGGTTTTAACTTTGTATTATACTTGTATTGTTGCTGAGATGACTTGAGGCTTTTGTGATTTTATGATGAAGCAGATGTATTTTATATATGGATGGATTTGCTGCATTGTATGTGGGACCAATGATAGTGGCCAAGTTGACAAGGGGTGGAATGTATATATGACACTATATATGAAGAACTGAAACACAGAAAATACCAAATATGTGAAAACTATTGTTAGACAAAGGTCCCTCCTGTCCCCAAGTCTTTGCCCCTGTTCTCTTCTTTCTGCAACAAACAACTTCTGAAAAGTGTTCTAATCATTCATTCAGTCATTTACTCACTCGACAAATATATATTGAGCACCAGCTGTTCTGCATCTGTTCTAATAACCCAGTGTACACATCGGGGAAGGGCAGTGTTCTAGTTTGCTAGCTGCTGGAATGCAACACACCAGAAATGGATTGGCTTTTAATAAAAGGGGATTTATTTTGTTAGTTCTTCAGAGGAAAGGCAGCCAATTTTCCACTGAGGTTCTTTCTTACATGGAAAGGCACAGGATGGTCTCTGCTGGCCTTCTCTCCAGGCCCCTGGGTTCCAACAACTTTCCCCAGGGTGATTTCTTTCTGTACCTCCAAAGGCCTGGGCTGAGCTGCGAGTGCTGAGATGAGGAATGCTGAGCTGCTTAGGCTGTGCTACGTTGTGCTCTCTCATTTAGGCACCAGCCAATTAAGTCAAACATCATTCATTGCAGCAGGCACACCTCCTACCTGACTACAGATGTAATGAACAACAGATAAGGTTCTCATGCCATTGGCTCAAGTCCACAGCAACAGAACCAGGTGCCTTCACCTGGCCAAGATGACAACTGAATCTAACTACCACAGGCAGATTACCTATAAACAAACAAAAAAGTTGCAAAGGATGATAAATGGCACAAAGTTAACTTTTAGAACAAGGAAATAAACTAGAGAGTGACCGATTAAATTAAATTGGACTCACAGAAAGCTTCTGTGAGGAGGACATTTGTGCTGATCTCCAGACACAGGAGGGAGTCAGCCATGTGGCGATCTGGAAGGAAGACACTCCGGGAAGAATGAGGCTGGAGCAGAAGGAGGGGAGCACCCAGGGTCACATCAGAGAGGAGGTGGGTGCAGATCATGCAGGGCTGTGCAGCCATGTGAAGACATCGGGTCTTTAGTCCAGACACATGGCAAACCATGGTTAGAGGCAGTGTCTGATAATGCACTTTAGAAAGCTCACCCAGAATACTGTTTGTGGCCTGGATGGAAGCAGGGCATGAGTGGAAAGGAGGAGATGAACTCAGAGGCTCTTACAGAGGTCAGGAGAGGATGTTATTGTCCAGGGATGTAGCAATAGGTATGAAGAGAACTGACGAGGAAACAGGAAATATGTTGGAGGTTGAGACACCACCACTTGCTGATGAATCCGATGTGGGGGATAAAGGAAAGAGAAGAATCATGGACTTCTCCAAAGTTTCTGCCATGAGCCCCTGGATAGATGGGGTACTAATTATTTCTATGGGAAGGGTCAGAGGAACAGGTTGGGGTAGGGAAGTGGAATTAAGAGCTGAATTGAGCTTAAGCTAAAATGCCATTAGATATATAAGTGGTTGGATTTGAAAGTCATTGGTTAATGGCTATTATTTAAAGTCATGCAACTGGATGAGATCAGCAGAGAGAAAGTAGCTGGAGAACAGAGGTGGAAAGGACTGAACCCTGGGAAACTCATTTGGATGATCCCTGATCCAAAAGCTGCACCCTTTTTGGGATATATAAGAACAGAGCCAAAACAGAGACACAACTAGGGATTTGGGGCCAAGGAGCGGGGCGGTGGGGGGTGGGGGTTGGAAAAACAACACCTGGAGGAAATGAGAGGCAGTTGCCTTCTGAACATATATGGAAGTTCAAAATATGGTCCAGCCCCATCCTAGAGAAAAGCAGGATTCTATTGTATGCAGGTTTTTGCTTCTGGATGAGTATTTCTGGGATGTTGGTGCATCGAGTCCTTATGCCACCAATCTAGGAATACTCTGAAATGGAGAAATATGGGGAAATGAAGGGTGAATTTCTCCTCTGGAAACTAATAGTTCCTCAGGACTCCCAAGCCTGTGGTATAAAGTAGAACACATAAGCATGAGCAGCCAAAGACTTACAGACTTCTAGAACTGCAAGATCTCAGTCCCTTTCACCCACAGCAACATTTTCCTTGGTTATGTTGGGGACTTCCCAGCACATATCAACTGTCCTCACTAACAGTCCCCTATCATTCTGCCTTTCACGGTGCCCCATCCTCCTGCCCCACCCCAGCCCCACGAGGGGGCACCTCCCTCCTTCCAATGCCTTCCACACCTCCTGCCAGGCCATTCGGTTTCCAAACCTGGTGTCGGGGACTGAA
This sequence comes from Myrmecophaga tridactyla, assembly GCA_004026745.1. Taxonomy (NCBI): domain Eukaryota; kingdom Metazoa; phylum Chordata; class Mammalia; order Pilosa; family Myrmecophagidae; genus Myrmecophaga; species Myrmecophaga tridactyla. The sequence goes on along the minus strand of PVIY010018841.1, from coordinate 38,290 downwards.
TTGTGCCCCCGACAAAAGACATGATCAAGTCCTAATCCCTGGCCCTATAGGTGTGAATCAGGGTGGCACCAATATTACTCCAATTGGTGGAAGTCTTTCTAAGCAGAGAAAATTCAGATGACCGAGTAGGAGAAGGAAGAATTCAGAGAAGGAAAGAGATCACCATGTGATAGAGGCAGACATGTAAATCAAGGAAACTGCAAGGATTGTCAGCAAGCCAGCACCAGAGTCCTATGGACTCGGAAAGGAAAGCATGGCCTGTCAATACCTTGATTTTGAATTTCTATCCCCCAAAGTGTGAGCCATAAATTCCTATTGTTTAAGCCAACCAGTGTGTGGTTAATAATTGCTGACAAATGAATGGGCCACAGCAGCAGTGTGAAGGCACTAAGGAGGGTGTGGAAGTCCTTGCCAAAAGAAGGAAAACCTTCTTGAAGGGAAAGATGTCTTCAGCAGTGCACTCACTGCAGCAAACAGAAGGTACTTCCTGGGGAGTCCCAGGGCAGATGTAGCCCCAAGGGACGCCCCCACCCCCACACATACACCTGCTTCCACATGTTGAGCTGGCCAGTAAAGGGAGCTGGGAGGAAGTGGATAATGATCTCAATTTCACAGCCGGGTGGGCTGGGCCCAGGCTGAGGGAGTTCGTTTCTGGGACAGCACAGAAGCTTCCACTGCTCTCTGTCTCCCCATGTGGCTCATACGCAGTCAGGTGGTCAGGAGGAGCCCAGCCGGCAATCCAGCTCCAGCAGGAACCCACATCCCAGGTTCCCTCACTGCTTGGCAGCCACCCCCTCCTCAGGTCCCCTCTGGTTCCAGGCCATCACTCTGCTTCCAGACACACGGGTTCACCATTTTGCCTGCTTCTAGAGACAAATATAATGCTAGAGCACTTACTGGATGCCCCCTCTGCGCTAGACACATACTTCCTCATTTGGTCTGAACACCAACCTTGAGAGGGGGATTCTATTCTTCTCGTTTTACACATGAGGAAACTGGGGTTGAGGAAAGTTATCTTGCCCAAGATTTCATGGGTGGTAAAGCAAAAGCACTGTTCCAAATTTCATTCCCGAACTATTGTGTTATATTGATTCTCAGGATAAGCAAATCACCACGTGCCGCATAAAGTAGTTTAGGGAGGGAGGAGGGGGACCTGACCCACCATTCATTAGGCAGAGGGCAAATGGACAGTGAAATTTGCATAAATTAAGGCCCCCGGTTCCACACTGAGGAATACAGTCACAAGAGCGCTCTCAGATACGAGCTGCCATGCCCTTAGGAGTTGGGCCAATTCTCCATCCCCCAGGACAGAATCTGGCGTTATTCTGAGAATGAGACAAACAAATGGACATTCTTCCCCTAGATCTGAAACCTGCTATAAAGTAGAGCTCTTCCCCCAAGTGTAGGCAAAACGATCGGGGTGCAGATGGAACTAAAAACCCAGATGCATCCCTGAGTATTGGAAAGGTACCAGGGTTCAAAGACTGGATCTGCACCACCACCAAACAGGGAGACAGGTTACCCTCCTGCAGCCAGGCTAGTCCATTTCATTCAGGGTGAGGGGCAGTGGCTCCTCAGAGCCCCTCCTCTCAGCTCTTACTCAACTCCCTCAGTCCCTACCGAGGTAAGTACATTCTGGCAGGTTCCCCACAGGCCTCTTGAAATCATTTCTGCTGCCCCTGTGTAGCCCATTTTGTTCAGCAAAAGGACGGTCATGGCTCCTAACCCTGCATCCTGCCTGTGATCCTGCCAAGAACGTTCTTTTTAGGACGTGGGGTCCCTCTCACCTGCAATCACTTTTTCTTCCCTGTCCACTCCTCCCCAGCCCCACCTGGTTCAGGGTGGCTCCCTCTGTAATGACTCTGACCTGTCCATCCTGGAGCTCAGACTCCACATGGAGACAGACCAGGCCAGCCACCTGCCTTCTGGAATCTGGGACCAGATAAATGCTCCTAGAGCCCTAGGAAGAAACTGGGCTTGGGATTTGTTGTTAGTCAGCATGCTAACTGAAACTGCATTTTTCAGAAAACTCTGATTAACTATGGCTTAGTGTTTAATGTACATACCAATCACTTGGGGTGTCTTTTCAAAATACAGCTTCAGTAGGTCTGGAGTGAGGCCTGTGATTCTCATTTCTAACAAGCTCCCCGGTCATGTTAGTCCTGCTCTTCCAGAACCCATGGTTGCAGTAACAAGGATTTAAACCTGAAGGACTTATTTATAAGAAGCCTAGAGATGGGTAGCCCCAGGGTTAACTCAGTGCTCACTGATGCCTTGAGGAACCCAGGCCATTTCCATCCTCTGCTGTATCCCTCATCATCACAAAATGACTGCCAAAGCTCCAAGCATCACATCCTCACAAATCAGTGTCCCAAACAAGAAGGAAGCATACAGGGGCAAAATGAATGTTTCCCTTTAGCTCTCCTATTCCCAGGGAATAGAATCCTTCCCAAAATCACCCCCATCTAAGATTTTTACTTACATTTCATTGACCAGAACTGGGTCACATGCCCATCCCTGAGCTAATCATTACCAGTGGGGGTCAATTACCATAACTGGTTTAAACAAATTATGATTCAGCCCCTGGGGCTGGGGTCATTTCCAGCAGAATAAAAACTAAAAATCTATTAACAAGCAAGAAAGGGAATGACTGAAAAGTAGGCAGGTAACAGTGGATGCACAGATATGCACAAACCATATGGTACCCCCTTGCCAGGCTTTTAACCCCTTCGCCTTTCTTTCAAGGAAGGAGAGAATAGGTGAGTGACCTGCAAAAACTAAGGAAGTAAAATTAAAGGGGATTTCAGGGGGCAAAATGGGTCTGAAGAGAAATTGACAGCACCAAGCAGCCAGTTCAACATGCTCATCAGAAAAAGCAGATTATCATTTTTGCGCCTTACTCAGAGAGGTGTTGAGAGGACCACATGTGCTAATGCACGTAAGAGTTTTTATTTTTCCCTAGCTTTTTTTATTGTATAGTATAACATATATACAAAACAAAGGAATAAAAAAGCAATAGTTTCCAAGGCACTCTTTAACAAGTGGTTACAGGACAGATCCCAGAGTTTGTCATGGGCTACCATACAATCCTCTCATATTTTTCCTTCTAGCTGCTCCAGAATGTAGGAAGCTAGAGGGCTTAAATATTTTTTTATCAGCACAATGGACTTTTTTTCTTTCTTTTTTTTGTGAAAAATAACATATATATATATATATATATATATATAAGCTATAAATTTCAAAGCACAGCACCACAATTAGTTGTAGAACATATTTCAGAGTTTGACATGGGTTACAATTCCACAATTTTAGGTTTTTACTTCTGTCTGCTCTAAAATACTGGAGACTAAAAGAGATGTCAGTTAATGATTCAGTGTTCATATTCATTTGTTAAATCCTATCTTCTCTGTGTAATTCCACCATCACCTTTGATCTTTCCATCCCTCTCTCATGTAAAGACTTTTTACAAACATAAAATGCCACAGGAATGCAAACAGTTTTAGTGTTAACAATTACTATCACCCCCAGTCCTGTGGAATGTGGGGGGCAATGGAAAAAGAACGAATGCCGCCCCTCCCACCCCCAACCCGATGACCTGTATGCCTCTGGTGGGAATTTTCCCTGCTCCTAATTTTCTCCCTCTTTGTTGATTATAACTGCCCAGGGATCAGCTGACGCTGCTGGCAGGGCTGGGTGGGCTGGCATGAGGCTTCTGCCCGAGGAGAAAGAGGCATTTGTTGTGGAGGAGGGACTCCAGTTCTCCAGTGGTGAGAAGTCAAAGAGACAGAGGCCGAAGGAACACTGTGTCCTCAGCAGAAGTCCAGGCCCTTTGCGCACTGCCTCTACTGCCCAGCGCCTTCACACATGCTGCTCCTTCGGACGGGGCTCCTCTTCCCCCCTGCTCACAGCTGGCCCCTTCTCAGTTTATCTATCCCCTCTGCAAGAGAGGTCTTCCTTGGTCCCCAAATCTAAATTAGCCCCTCCCTCTCACAGTATCCCTCCACCACTGGTTACTCTATGGGACAATAGCTCATTTTTCTTCCTCAAATCATTCACTACAATTTGGGGACCAAATTGGGATTATTTCCTGATTTATTGTCAACAAATCTGTAACCTGTGTGAGGACAGGTAATGTCCAACATATTCTCAGCACCTTCTCAGCCCAGGGCCTGCCAAAAGGTGTTCCCACAGCAGATATTTGCTGAATGCATGAAAGCAGGAATAAATGAATGTGGTTTAAGCAGCTGTTCTCTCTCCCCAGAATGTAAGGACCAGAGTAAACATTTAAATGACACAAAACACATTTCAGTTTAATTACAAGGAGTGAACTTCCCAGCTATGGAGCTAGAGAACCTTATAGAAGTACCCACACATGTAACTGCCACTCTGAGTAAGGTAGGGAGGAGGCTTCGGGATCCCACCTGCCTAAGGAAGACAGGACCTCATCGCATCCAGGGGTTAATAAATTGCCTTTGGATAGCTTCTCTGACCTCTGGTGTTTCAGGTTCTGCTTTCAGAAACCCTGACAGTCTTCTTAGGGAGTGGGGATGGGGTAGGGATAAGGTAAGGGGTTGGATCAGGGGCTGGGACCGGGGTCCCAGTCCACTGGGCCATGTGATGAGTGGGAAATTAACTGGAATGCTGGAACCATGACCCAGACCAGTAAACTCATTTCCTGGAACGACCGAGCTTGATGGCAGGGCAGAGCTGAGGAAAACACCAATCACTCATAGTTGGCCTGAAGTTCACTGAAGCTGTTCTAATGGCAGCTTGAAAACTACCTGGTGCATCCTGCATCGTCCAGAGCGAAAGGAATAGTCATCCAGGCCAGTGAGCGCAAAAGAGATCAATCAGGCAGCAAGTCTTAGAGAAGCACAGTCAGCTCAGGCCCCGTTCCCGCTCATCTCGACTTGTGTGCACGGAAATCTATCCAGTATAGTAATTTCATATGATCACCCCCATTAGGGTCGGGATATTAACCCATGCCAGTAAACACTACAAAAAGTAAGAGCTAAAGGAAGTTGAGAGGCAGAAGAGAGAACTGTGACTTAGACCACAGATAGGCCTGCGTGTGTGTCTATGTGTGTGTATTGACTAGGAGTGGGAGGTTTGCACAGAGGTAAATTAAAGGAACAGACAGGAACTGAGGACTTGTGTCAAGCAGTTGTATATGTGAGTGCAGGCTACATTTGGAGAGCCTTGGAGTTACTCACCCACTCATTCATTTATTCAATTACTATATACTGAGCCCCACTCTTTTGCCAGGCAATGTGTAAGGCATTGGGTTTGAATGAACCAAATCCACACAGTCCCTGCCCTCATGGGGCTTTTAGTCTAGAGGGAAAGTCAGAAATTAATCAAATATTCACAAATGGAAACTGTGGTGCTATCATAAGAATCATATGATGAGATGAGAGTATTTAACAGGTATAAGTGAGAACAGACTTTCCTGAAGATGTGAGCATTGAACTGATATGTGAAGGAAGAGGAGGAGTTGAGGTACAAGGGAGAAGCAAAGGCATTTTATGCAGAAGAAATAGCATATGCAAAGATTCCAAGATGGGAGAGGGGAGCTCAAGAAATAAGGAACAGAATGAAGTCTGTTGTGATTGGTGCAGAGAGATTGAAGAGCAACATGGTGAGGCCTGGTCCCTTCCTTGGTCCAGGAGATTTTAGGAAAGACGGGTACAAGGAGAGACCTGCCTACCCTTCTCCTCCATACTCAATTAAAGACTGGCCCATCCCAAATACCTTCTGGGAGCAGAGGATGTACTAAGGGTCTGGGACAAACACCTTCAGGAAGCTTTGTAACATCCCCTAGAAATGTTCTGTGCTGGTCCTTCCTTTATTTTTGTGGATTATCCTTTATATACTTTGGATAAGATTTCTTTGTCATATGTGTGTGTTTGTTTGTGTGTGTGTGTGAAAAAGCCCTTAAAATTAATAATGTACTATTTATTCATCTCTCTCTTTGTGGTTAGCTTTTTGCAGGCTGTAATAAATCTTTCACTATCACAAAGTCATGAAGATAGTCTCCACATTATGTTCGAAAAGAATTGACATGTCTCATTTAGGTCTGCCTTCCATCTTGCATCGATTTTTATGTTCAGTATGAGATATAGGTCAAGATTCATTTTTTCCATATATATAACCAATGACGTAATTCCATTTCTTGAAAAGACTATCTTTTACCATGAACATGACAATGAACTGTTGCCATAAATGAGGGGAAATAATACATAGTAGGTCTATGTATTATTCAATACAGATCCAATTCTGCATTGAATTGGCCCATTTGGTTACCTTTGTGTCTACACATTCTGTCAATCACTTTACTCTCATAAAAAGTCTTCCTATCCGATCTTGTTCTTCATATTCAACTCGGATCTTCTTCAAGATGGTCTGGGCTATTTTTGACCCTTTGCATTTCCATGTAAATTTAAAAATCAACCTGCCAAGTTTCACAAATAAAATATTATGGCATTTTGATTGGAAAAGAATTACTTTATATAGAACGATTTAAGGAAAAGTAACCATTTTATAAAATTGAGTCTTCCATTTCAAGAACATGACATATTCCTCCATTTTCTCAGTCTTCTTTTTCCTTTTCCAGTGATTTTTTTGTAGCTTTATTATTTCATTCAACTTATTTCTAGTTATTTGATAGTTTTAATGCTCTCGTATGCCATCTTTATTTAATTTCATTTCACAATTGTTTTCTAATATATAGAAATGCTAAGATCATGCTAAAATCACTTATTAACTCTGATAACTTTTCTCTCTATGCTTTTTTTATATTCTGTATAGTAAGCATGTCCTCTAAATAATGGAAGTTTCATTTCTTTCTTCCCAAGCCATATAACTTTTTATTCCTTTTATGACTTTATTGCCTTGACTAGCATAACCAATACAATGCTGAATAAAAGGAGAGATAGCAAACATTCTTGTCTCATTACTAATCTCAGGGAGAAAGCTTTTAATATCTCACTGTTAAGTAGGATTTTTGAAGATATCTTTATTAGGAAAGGAAGTTTCTTCTATTTCTTAATTGTTAAGAGTTTTTATCATGAAGAGTTGTGAAATTTTATTGAATTGTTCTTCTACATCTATTGAGAGGATTATACAACTTTTCTCTTATATTAAATAAATATGGTAAATAATATTGGTTGATTTTTGAATGGCAAAACATTTTGAATTCCTGGAATAAACCCTACATGATCATGATATATCATTCTTTTTTATATACTGCTAAACTTAGTTTTGTTGTATTTACTCATGGAGAGTTGTATCTATTTTTAAGAGAAAGATTAATTTGTAATTTTCATTTCTTGTAATATCCTTATATTAAAGGTCTGCTGGCTTCATCAAACAAATTAAGAAGTGTCTCCTACTTTTCCATTGTCTGAAAGAGGTTTTTTTTTTTTGAGATTGATGGTTTCTTTGGTTTATTTCTAAAATTTAGAAGAATTTACCAGTTAAGCCATTGTGGGACTTTAAAAATAAGAATTAATTTCTCTAACAAAATGGGACTGTTCTGATTTTTTATTTCTTTTTATATAAGTTCTTATAAATTGTGGGGGGTTGTCCCTTTTTTGTTGTTTTTTTTTTTTATAAATCGTGTTTTTAAGGAATATTTGAAACAGGACTATGTGTTCAAATAAATTTTGAAATTTATTGGCTTAAAGTCATTTATAACATCATCTTATTGTATCTGTAAATCTGTAGGATCTGTAGTAATGACTCCTCTTTTGCTCCAGATATACATTATTTGTTTCTCATTATCTATTTTCTTGATCAGTCTTGCAAAATGGTTAACAACATTGGCAAATGTTGCTAGATTTTTCAAAGAATCAATGTTTGACTTTGTTGATTTTCTTTATTGCATTTCTGTCTTCTATTTCATTGATTTCTGTTGTTTATTATTTCTCTCTTTAACTTTCTTTGGATTTAGTTGTTCTTTATTGAGCTTCTTATAAGGGATGCCTATATAATTGACTTTCAAACTTTCTTTTCTAATACATGCATTTAAGACTATAAATTTATCTCTTTAGGGTTTTAGCCCATCATATGCTGTTTGCCCTGGATGTTCTGTTAACTTCTAGGTAGTCACTTTATAGTTTTATTCAGCTTTCATACTTCTTGCTAGGAGTATTAGTCTTCTACATGATATTTTATCATAGTCAAAACTATAGGAATATTATGGATTTTTTTAAAATTGTAAGAGTAATGGGAAGCCACTAAAATGTTTAGATAATAAACTTTTAAATTTATTGGACATTATTCTGCAAAATAAGATAATGAAGTCTGTTTACCAAGATAGTAACATGATCAGGGGATCAAAGCTCCATGTTAGGGTGTTAATTATTAGTAAGTAATATTTACTGAGTAACTATTATATGAAGAGGCAGTTGCAGAGCGGTTAGGTATAGATCCTGGAATCAAACTGCCTAAGTTTGAATACTAGCTATGTTAACTTGGGAAAATTATTTAACTTTATTGGACTTCCTCATTTGTAAAATGAGGGTAATAAGAATACCTTCCTCATAAGGTTATTATGGGAGATTAAATTAGCTAATGTTTGCAGCACATCTGCAACAATGCCTGGAACATAAGTAACAATAAGTAACACAAATGGATATCTTAATTACTGTTCATTGTATTTTAAAGATAAGAAAATGAATTCAGGGGAGCAAAATAACTTGTCCAGGGTCACGAAACTTATAAATGGTAGAGCAAGGATCTGAACACAAGTCCAGATGTCTTGAAAGCTCACTGATTTAATACGAATGAATATAAGATGAGCTTGTTAAAGAAGCATTACACAATTGTTCCTACAATAGCCCAAGAATAAAGATACAAGAGCCTAACCTTGAGTGGTGACAGTGCAAAAAGGAAAGGAAAGAAAAGATCTGAGTGACATGACAGAAGAAGCACAAGACTTGATGACTAATTGAATATGGGATGGGAGTGGAGGGAGGGAGAGTGAGGAGTCAGAGCTGACTCACAGTTTTAAGCCTGAATGACTACAAAGTTGGTGACACAATTTACAGAAATAGGAGATCCAGGAGGGGGAGACAGTTTTGGATGGGGAGTTGTTATGTTCAATTTTAGAAATATGAAGATGCAGGCATCAGTTGCAGATGCAGAATTGGAGCTTGGAAAGAGGGCAGTGCTATAGAGATATCTCTGGAAAGGAGGCAGTTAAAACTTTAACAGTGGATGTGATGCCTAAGGGAGAGAATAAAGATAGGAATAGAACCTCCAGGACTGAATCTTGGGACAAAGCCAATGTTTATTTATGGGTGTTCTGAGAGGGAATAAATAGACATGTAGATAAAGGGAACTGGTGGATGTAATCTACTCAGACTTTCAGCAAGCCTTTGGAAAGATTCTATCATCTCAATGACCGTAAGAAATTGGGGCATGATGGAAATAAAGAATAAGATAAATGAATGGTTACTTCTCCAAGGAGATAATTATAAAGGATCAGTGCTAGGTGTTTATCAATGATCTTGATAAGAGTATTTCCAATAAAATCTTCATGTTTGCATTTGACATTAAATAATCTCAGGAAGTAAAATACTGAACTGAAAAGATTGTACTACAGAAAGAATTAAGGACTCTGTTTGGATGGGCAAAACACAACATCCCAGTCAGATACGCAGTCCCTTTGGTCTCTCTCTCCACATAACTGAATTGCAAGCCTAGTCATGGCTTTGGGGACAATCCCATCATAATCGGAGGTGCTTTTCAAAGTACAAACCAAACCTGTGGACCTCAGCACCATCTGTTCTCTTTCTGGGCCCAGCGGTCAACATGGCCCCCAGCTCTGGTACCTGGATCAACTCGACCCAGAAATTGCTTAGTAAGTCCCTGCTGTGTGTCAGGTGCCATATTAGTACCGGCATCATCTCTAGCTTCAAGGAGCCCACAGGTAAGAGTCCCTGCCTTTACAATCTTACAGAACACCATTACCGTGCTTAAATAGGGTTAGGGACCTAGCTTGCTCTTTCTGTTTGTTATAAAGAAAGTGCTACATATGATCTTGTTGTGACTATATGATTAGCTTAAACTAGTGGACCATGAAGAGAAATAACAGGTTGTTATTTCTGAATCAAGATAGTTAAGAGCCTCCCCCATCTCTCAATTCACCTGCAACTCTGGAAAAAGATTGTCCAATCCTCACTGGACTATATGATCAAGAAATAAGCCTTTATTGTGTAAAGACCCTGAGCTTGTGTGGGGGGTGGGGGGGTTTGTCCCGTAATGAAGCACAGTCTACAACCAACAATCACACTCTTCATTCCCAAGGGTTGGTGTCCTGTCCCTGAACTCCAACCGGGACCAGGAAAGAGATTCTCTCTACCAAAATGTCCCTCTTCACCTCCCTATTGTAGTGAATAGCTTCTCCAGCCAGCCAGCCTCCAAGCCAGAACCAATTAGAACTACTAAATATTTCTCAAAATTTTCCCCTCCATTTCACCCCAGAACTTCTGCCCCTATTCATACTCTTATCATTTCTTGCCTGGAGTCCAAACAAGCCTTTCTTCCTCAAGTCAATCCATCTCAGAGCAGGAAGATCTATTTTACAACATGAATTGGACCCTGTTATTCTGCTTTAATCACCTATATAAACTCCAAGTTTCTCAACATGGTGAAAAAGGCCCTTCACGATCCACCCTGCCAACTTCACACTCACCTTCCACCTCAACACTTCATGCTCCATAACACTGAACCACTTGCTGCAACCCCTCCCCCATTTTACACATACCCTCTGCTGCATCTGTGCCTCTGTTCAAGTTGTCCCTCCTACCTGGAATGGCAAGTCCTACCCTACCATCATTGGCAATTGGTTAAATATATTCAGAGCTCCTTTAGTACTGGTGCACATCTCTATACCTACACTTCCACGTTGTTTGATAGTTGTTTATTTTTCTGTTTCCTAACTATTTGAGTTTCCCCCTAAACAGAAGGTAGGATTCCCAGATTGATTTTGTCCAGCCCAGGAATCTATTGGAAATAGATGCCTCAAGGAATATATTGTTAGCAAGCATGATTGTTCTTTTTGACACCTATCTTTCTTTCTCTTTCCCTTTCAATAAATATTAATTATATGCTTATTATGTACTTTTCCTATAAACTGGAAATCAATGAAGAGAATGATGGAAAGATTCCTTAACCTTATTGCTTAATACAGTCTCCCTTGGTAGTGTTATTCTATTGTCTATTCTGTAATTTAAAAGTTATTTCTCCATATTTATATTCTGCCTCTATCATCTTTTGAGACACCAGTTTAATAAATTATTACCCATTATGTGAAGTTGGGAGTAGTTTAATGTAGACTTTAGAGCTTTCAATTTGGAAATTTTACAATACAAACACTGGCTCTGTCACAAATCAGATGTTTGAACTTAAAAAAATGACATCATTTCTATAAGCTTCTTTTTCCTTATAAGTAAAAAGAAGAGAATAAGACTACCTACTCCTAAAATTAATATGAATATATATGTGACCATATTTGTAAAAAGAACTTGGATCATTGTCTCTTCTATGTTTTTTGTTCTAAGGGAAAACAATGTGAATGCCCACATAATTCCAAGTTTAAGGGAAGAATAATGCTTTGTATGGTTTCAAGTACCTTTTTGATACCCAATATATTTTTTTGACCTTTTGGACTTTAATAAGAAGACATTGAGAGCAAAAATTATCTTTAATGAGTCCAAGTTTCCTTCCCTGGATTTGGCTTCAAATCTTTCACTTAATTCAAATGTTTTAGAATTTTCTAACCCAAAGCATTGCCCATATTGAAACAGATCTGTCATTTTGTTTTCCTTTCTCTCATGAGTTGAACTTGGAAGCATTAACAACAACGGGTCAGAACATATCAAGGGAAAGTACAAACCAAGCTAGACCAACCATCTGGGTAAGAAGTGCTCTGGGAATATTCTTGCTGTATTGTCCAATATGGTAAACTCTTGTGGTTATTTAAACTTACATTAAAATTAAATAACATTGAGAAGTCAATTCTTTGGTTGCACTAGCCACTTCAATAACTACACATGGCTAGTGGCTACTGAATTGGATATTGCAGGTATGGACATTTCCATCATTGCTGAAAGTTCTATTAGACAGGGTTGCCTTGAGGGGCCCAGTTTCCAGTTCAGGCAAGCCTGCAGTAGCAGAAAAGTCCAACACATTAACAGAGTGGGTCCTGAATGGGAGACAGGCAAGATAGGAGCTCTGGGAAAAGTTGATACTTGTAGACCATGTCTGTAGGTACAGTAGAAAGAACCAGTGAGGTAAGGACAGTTAGCAGGTCATGAGTAACCTTATTGAGACTAGTAGTCATGACATGTGGGGAGGGACAGTTTGTAGTGGATTCAGAAGAGAGCGGAGGTTTCTAAAGGAAAGGAAAAAAAAGACAATGATCATCCATATTAATATAAATGGTCATGAAACATCCGAGAGGAAGCCAAGTGGAAAGTGGTTAGTTAGAGTTGGTGAATATAAAAGCATGCATGACTTTGCAGAGAGCACTTTCTCTAGAGTGGTGGAAACGGAAATCATAATGCAAGGGATAAAATTTGGTGGTAATAAGAATGTAGATGTGTAGTGATCAGACCAATAATTTGGGAGAGAAAAGCACAAGAAGAGTAGAATGAAGGGCAGAAGATGAAGTAGGGTCAAGCAAAGGTATTTTTCTTTGCTTGTTTGAGTATTTTGTTTTGCTTTGCTTCCCAATAGGCACAATCTAAACACTTTGGTAGACATACAGGAAGTAGAAAGTGGAGAGGGGAAATTTTGTGGGGAGAGTGATAACTGATGAAGCAAGACCTCAGAGATGTCAGGAAGAACTGGAATCATAAGTACTGTAAGGAGTTTTAGCCTTGGAAATTGGAAAAACCATTTTTCCTCTTAGACAAGACCAGAGGGTGGAAACAGAAACAGGAATATAATGAAATGCAAGCAGAAATCCTAGAAGTGCTGACGTGAGCCTTCTTAGTAAAGAAGGAGGTGTAGTCGCCTCTTCTTTTGGTGTGTAAGCTTGGAGAGATCTGAGACTGGCAACAAGGAAAAGGCCATGAGGGCTACATTAGGATACCATCAAGAGATGAATAAAAGCATCTGCTGAGCCAGAGCAGTACGACTCTGAAGTTAGACTAATGTTAGTAATAGCATCAGAGGCTGTAAAGAAGTCAACTGAAACAAGGAAGGAAGATTTAGTGACTCAGAGATCTTCATCAAAATCCCTACACTACACTGGAGGCACAGACAAAAAGAGAAAATGCACGAGGCTCATTCACAAATAACATGAAAAATTTAAAACTTTCTAGAGACATTTGACCCTGCCTCTAGCTCCCCAACAGGAACTTTATTGGAAGCAATTTTAGGTTATTTGGGGTAAATACTTGCGGGGTTTTCTGCCCTTCAAACAACACAGGTCAGTCTTGGCAGCCACTCCCAATCCCAAAGCTGAAAATGTGTAGATCAGCAGCTTTATCGCAGCCACCACCCCAACCCGTCAATTCAATTCATTATACATTATTGAGTAGCTTCAAAGTGTCAGCGCTAGGCTAAGTGCTTTTAGGGATGGTGGGGAGGACAGAAATGAATGAGACACTCTCCTTAGCTTACAGTCTGGTGCTAGGCCTTGTAATCTAGCACCTCCCCTCTCCGGCTTGTAGGAGGCTCCCAAGGGTCCATTCCTAGCTACACCCACAGACAGCTGAGAAATACTAAACCTGCCCCAGGGGATTCAGGAACCTGGAAGGGAGCTTTTTCTCCTGGAGAATTGCCTTCTAGGATGGGCCCCTTATAATAATGGCCTTTCATTATTACTGGCTGCTTAAAATTTCAGAAGACATATTCTATGAAGTAGATGAATCAGCTAATAATATGGAAATACCCATGGCAGGCGGAGAGGCTGCCAAAAATAAATCTGAGTACAACCCACAGGGTGGTTTTACTGAAGACTCTGAGCCCCCATGCCCAACCCTCTCTGGAAGCTCTGTGAGCCTGATGTACAGACAAAGAGGCTTCCAAGGACTCTCACCACATAAGTGATCTGTGCCATTGGTTTTCCTTGTTACCCAGAAGTTTCCACAATTATCTCACAGAAGAGCTAATCAGATAGAAAAGCAAATGCAAAAATATATGCAGATTTGTCAAGATTGATATTTAATTACCACAATGGCTTATATTCAAAATGCCTACTGAGGAGGGAGTATTTCTGTGCTAATTCTGGCTGGCTGGCTGCATCTCAGCCCCAGCTTTGCCTTCTCTGGCATCTCCAAATAAAAGCCACAGTCTGTTGATTTCTCCTTCCCTGTCTGTATCCTGCCCTTTCTTCAGAGCCCACCTTCTCCATAAAGGCATCCGTGATTATTCAACTCTAGCTCACAACATTAACTCTCTTTACGGACCGGCCATAATGTGTATACAGCTAGTATCTAATTACGTAACAATTTTTATAAGTATTTAATGTATCCAAGTTTTAAATTTCTAAATCAACTTAAATTCCCCCAAGACAAAAATTATTTCTCCCACACCCTAGCCTGCTAGCAAGCATTACGACTTGATACTTCTTTAGTGTCACTCACTCATTCAATGATATTTGAGCAACAAGTATGCTGGGAACTAGGAGGCAACAGTGAGCCAGAAGGTCCTGTCCTCAGGGAGTTTACCATGAGGGATAGGCCAGAAAACAGACCATTTTAATAAAACAAATTAGATACCAAGACGGGACAGTGCCAAGTTCTCTGGTACAAGGAATGGCATGTTGACACATGTAGTCAGCAGTTGGTGGTGATGAAGGACGTCTTGTAGGAAGTGGTATCCAGGTTGAGTGCTAGAAGTGGAATATAAATTATGTAAGTCAATATCTGTGCTGGCAGGAGGGGAAAGGGGTCCTATGGGAAGGAGAATTTTTAGTGTTCAAAAATCCTTAAGTCGGTGCTTTCTGGAACCTCATGGAATTCTGGACAGGTGAAAAGTGGAGAGCAGAGTGAGTAGAAAAGACACTGAGGAGCTCACAGTCTGTTTCAGGAGATGAGGCAGACAAAAACTCAGGCAATATGATGGGGGTAGGCTGGACAGGCACCTAGCCTAGCTTGGGGGGTAAGGGTGGGTGGTGGATCCTACCCTACCTTGGGGAGTGGGGTTTAGGGAAGGTTTTTCCAGGAGATAGCATCTCAACTGAAACTTCAAGGATGAGTAGAGTCTAACAAGGAAAGAAGACAAGGAAAGGCCTTCAGGAAGATGGAACTGCCTATTCAAGGTCTTGGAGACAATGACTGTGTGAACTTCAGGGGATAGAGTATTATAAGTATTTCCTTTTTCTTCTGTCCCCTCTTGATACAGTCAAATCTTTTGCCTTTCTCTAACTCTACTTACTTCAGTTTTAAGGCCAAGCCATGGTCAGTATTTTCCCATTGGACAGAGGAAGAAAAGACAACAAAAAAGAAGAGTAAGAACAGATTCTCCATGGGAGGAGTGTTGAACTCTGGGGAGGAGGGTGGATTTTAATGAGGGTAGGTGACCAGCAGCTACATCGCCTCAGAGCGAGGGGATGTGCTTGGTAAATCATATCCTAGTTATTAGCAGCAACTTCCCCTTAAACACTGAGCTCTATACTGTGAGCTCTTAAGGGAGAACCAGGCCTAATATAGTATCTAACACTTAATAGTCACCTAATATGCGTTGAACAACCGATTGACTCTCTGAGCTCTGGTTCCTACAGGAGGAACTCACTGCATACTAGCTAGAACACCTCTCATGTGCGAGAACTCCAGGAGATGGGTTCACCAAATAACGCTTGCTTTTTACAGGCTAAACAGGTCTCTTCTTAAGTCACAGATGGGTGCCAAATGGTTAAACTTGCTAATACACTTTACCCACTTAGATTGCCTGGGTTAGGCAGGGCACAGATAGTAACCATGCTCTTTATCTTCACCTGGAGTCTGCTTTATTCATATTCCCCTTTTCCACTCTTCTAGCTTGGGAGCTATACACTTTTATATTTTAGTGGTCACCCTTAAATTTTTTAACAGGTATGGTTAGATATATATCTTTAAACATACCTAAGTTATTTAGTATTTCTAATCTGTTCCTAAACATGTCAAGGACATTAAAATGTCTAACTTCCCAAGGAGCAGAAGTTTTCCCTGAATCTGATGGGTCAAATATGGTCCTTAGGCCAAATCTGTCTGAAACCCTGTTATTTTAAATAAAGTTTCATTAGAACACAGCCAAGTCCATTCATTAATATATTGTCCATATCTCCTTTCACATGACAATGGCTGAATTGAGTAGTTGTCATTGAGATTATATGCACTACACAGCCCTAACTTATTTACTATGTAGCCATTCTCAGAAAAAAAATTTTGGCCTATAGTGAAGAGTTTTAGTTTTCCCCCTTTTCAATACAAAACAAGGCAAGATTTAAAAAAAAAAGCAACAACAGTCACTTGATAATTAATTTACTGATATTTTACTCATTCCTGTGGTCACCATCATTTTTAGTATTCAAGATCTTTTCTACAGATTCTTCTTCTTCCTGAAGTGCTTTATTTCATAATTTCTGTATATGGGTGACACATTCTCTTAGCTTTTGCTTACACTCTTAGTTGATAGTTTTGTTGGCTATAAAATTTTAAGTCAAGAGCTATTTTTACTTAGCACTTATTGCTTTCCTGCAATAGGAAGTCTGTGATCAGCTTCATTGTTGTTCCTTGCAGTCCATGTTTCCTTTCTTTCTAAGAATTTTAATATTTTTCTTTGTCTTTGATGTTCTGTAATTTCACTACAAATTTAAGTATGTATCTTTATACTGCTTGGTACTCAAGATGCATTTTCAACTGAAGGATTCATAACTTTCTTCCATCCTGGATCATTCTCAGTGAACTTTTTCCTTCACTATTGCATCTCTATCATTTTCTCTATCCCTCATTTACACGATGTCTGATTAGTTATTTTTCATAACCTTCTATTCTTGTTTCATTTCTGCCTATTTTTATATCATGATTATTTTCATTTTAATGGATGTTGCTTTTTTTTAAATCTCTTTGGGGATTCTAGACATACTTATTTTTAAAACTTTGTTAGATGAATCCATACAATTAATTTCATCTGAAGTTAATTCATGCTCTGAGTGCTTATTTTGTTTGCAATTTTTCCATTGGATTTTTTCAAATATTTTGGGATTTGGGTTTGCAAGGCTAATTTTGAGTAGGAGGCTTTTTATTTTGTTTTGTATTGTTTCTTCTCTCTTTCCCTCTTTAATAATTTAGTGGTTGCCTCTATATGATCCCCTGGGACATAAGTACAGAACCAGTGTTGTATAATAGTGTTTCTGGGTCTGTAGTGATACTGAGGTTATTACAGATCCAGGCACAGAATCAGCGAGTGGCTGACTCAGTACTCATGAGGTTATGTCCTTTTTCTTCCTGACCCCATAGCTTCCTATTAAACAGTGATTCTCAAAGTGTGTTCCCTTGGGTATCAGCATAAGCATCAGCATCCCTGGTCACTTTTTGTTACAAATGTAAATTCTTTGCCCTGACCCCAGACTCACTGAATCGGATACTTTGGGGGGGGGGGGGACAACAAACTGTGCGTTAAGGAGTCCTCTGGTGATTCTGATGCGCTCTCAAGTTGAGAACCATTCCAGTCAACCCTGAGGCAGCTGGCCAATGGCTGTTCACTCAGTCTCCTTCGTGGAGAGGTAACACTCACTGGAGCCAGTAACATAGTTCAAAGAGTGGTCCTGCTGCTGGTTCCCCATTTCATCCTGCCTATTTCCAGTCCCGGAATCAGAAAACCCTATCGTGTTTTCTTCTGTTTCTGGTTCTTAGAAATGTGTATCTTGTTTTTGAGCCAACTTATTTCATGTTGGCGTCTTCTTTTCATATTTTATCTGCGGTTTCTGTGTTTAGGGCAGAGGGAGTGTGCCGAAACTTGAATTTACAGAGCTATCCTTACAGAAGCCCAACAGCTGTTAGTGGTCGGCACTCAACTCTCAGGTCCTATAACCACAATGTTACCCTGTTGTAACTATACACTATGTGATTAAGATGACTAACATGCCAGCCACGTTCACATACCATTTACGTTTCACCATTCCTTGTGATATTGGGCAAGCTGCTTCACCATCCAAACCTCAGTTAACTCTAAGGAGACCAGTGATAACTGCCTCAAGGTTTTAATGTGGGCATTTGTCTGATAATATATGTGAAATAACTTGGCACAGTGCCTGACTCATAAGTGGCTCCTAGCAGTTGTTAGTCTCCTTCTCTTTTGAATCTAGAGCTCGTGTTATGTTGAATTTCATCACTGCTAAGATACAGACCGCCTGTTTCCAGCTCACTTACAAAATTGCTGCTTCTTCAAACTTTTTGCAAGATACCAATGCACCAGGACATGATAATATTCTCAAAGAGAATTCCAGTGGTGGGAAGAACGAAGTCTTTGGCAACAGCTGAGCACACCACCTCAGAATTAATGAGTGTTCACAGCAGGGGCCCAGGATTTGAAGCTCTTCCATGACTCTGCTGCTCTGGGCCTGCATGAAACCCTGGGACAAGAAAAAAATGGATAGTCATAACAATATGGCATTATGGATGATGATGATGGCGATAATAATAATGATAATAATAATACAGCTAATGTGTGCCAGGCATTGCTCTAAGCACTTTGCATGTGTTATCTCATTTCATCTTCATAACTACCCACGAGGTAGTTACTACTATTATCCCTTTTGCACAGATGTGGAGATTAGATACGAAGAGGTTAAGTAACCTGCCCAAGGTCACCAGTTAATGAGTTGCAGAACCAAAATTTGCACCACACAGTCTGCCCAGGCAGTCAGCATGCAGGGAACCCAAAGAATGAGGAATGATGTCTTTCTCAGTCAGTGTTCTGGGCCTAACCCTCTCCGCTGGGCAGCTCTGATTACGCACAGCCCTCAGATCACATTCTCATTCAGCTTCAGCAATTGGATTCTACCTAGGCCCTGTTCCCATCAAACAATTGCAGCAGTTCTCCAGGAAACAGGGAAGAACAGTCCCCTCAGGCAAAATCATGGCCCTCAGGATGTTTCCCTGGTGGAAATGTGCCTCTGTCTTGACGAATTCTCTCACAGTCGCTGCTGCCTGCCCACCAGTATCTCAGGGCTCATTGTTCCATCTCTGTTGTTTCTGCCCAGCCTTCTCTTTGACCAACTCTGTTTCTGTCACTCTCTTAATTTTCTTTAGTAGAATTGCTCTTACAATGCAGTGACAACTTCCCACCTACAGTGGAGCCACCTATTTTGTTTTTTTTTTTTTTTTTTTGAGCCACCTATTTTGAAAGGCACATGAGTTTACAGATAAAGGACTTTTGCCAATTATTGACTTCTTCCCCCCACCCCCCAAGCAGTTTTGCTGCAGAGGAATTTTTCTTCCCATATTGCTGACAAGGGTGGTCGTGCTGCTCCCTCCCAATGGGCAGTGGCCTGGCTTGTAGGGTCAGAATTTGGGGTGACAGGAGAATAGCCGGAGCTGCACAGGATGTGGGGGTCACTAGCTTTCTGGGTCCCACACCAGACATTAGAGTCCAACTGAGATGATTCCATCTTGTACTGACTCACAATTGCTGTGATTTTGGCTGACAAATACCTTGGAGAATGGGTTAGGGAAGAAAAACCAGAGGCTTTTGATTCCAGTATTTAGAGAAATTTTAGGCTTCTATATCTTGAGGAGGAAGCAGAAAAATGAAGGAAGAGATCCTTTTATACTCAGGCATAAAGGCAGCTGATCCCAACTCACTAGCTATAGCATCCTCCCCTCCTTTTCCAAAGTTCTAATTCATTAAAACTAATGAGTCCCCTCTGCTGCCTAAGCCGAATGCTGATCAGTTTCCCAGCATGCACCGTCCACACCAGCTCTCAGGCTGCTATCCCCGAGAGGGAGGAAAGGCCCTTGCCAGCTGGAGACAGAGGCTCTGGGGCCTCTGCGGTTATGCAGAGAACCTGATCATGGACTCAACATGAATCGGCGCTTGATTTGCATACATTTATATGCCATCTGGTTCTCATTGGAATGCACAGACTTCCTACACCCTCATTCCTTAATGGACCTAGTCCCTGCCAGGCCATGTTGTCTGCTTAGGAATCACCTGCGAACACCTTGCTTCTAAAGGGATACATGGATGCCCAAAGTCTTCCTGCATTTCCTGTCTGATCACAGCGCAGAGGGGAGGAGTGTGGATATGGAGGTATTGGGAGGGGATGGTAATTCACACTTCTTCATCTTCAGAGGAGTGTAAATTTTAATTGAAGCCCTGTTTGGAAAGAAGGCATGAAGACAGGTGCAAGGTAGGGCAAGAAAGGGAAGGAGAAATATTTGAAAATCCCTTCCATAGAAGCATCTCCTTCATTCAATAAGTATTTATGGGCAACTACAATGGGCCAGGAAGTATTCTAGGCACTGCACAAGGTTGCAAACAAGACAGCAATGTCCTGATCTCTTAGAGCTTACTCTGCTGGATGAAATAGATAATTTAATGTCAAATTAAATGAACTAGGGAATTATATTCAGAATGACTTGGGTGGGAGGACATAGAGAGAAACATTAGTTTGGGTGTTCAGAGAAGGCCTCGCTGAAGGATGATATTAGAGCCAAGATCTGTGGGACAAGAAGGAAGGTTTGAAGGAAGAGAATTCCAGGCAGAGAATACCTAGAGCAAGCTCTTGGGAGGGAAGATGCTTTTTGTGGTTGAGAACAGAAAGGAGGCTATTTATGTCTACATACAGTGAGCAAGAAGGAGAGGGGATGATGGTGTCAAAGAATTGTAAGATTAGAACAGGTAGGGTTTCCTAGGCCATGGTAAGGGGTTGTTTTATTCCTCGACTTTTCTACATGAAAGAATGGAGATTTTACACCATTTCTGAGCATAGCATTCTAAATCTTCATAGGATTTAGAACATCCTTATAGGACATTCTTCAAAATCTAATCTAATACATCCTACTAAGGTTGAAGCCCATACTTTCCTGCCTTCAGAACCAGCATATCTTCTACCCAGTATCTTTTCATGCAGCCTAAAAATATCAGCAGATTAAGTCTAAAATCCTGGAAAAGAGATATAGCAAAATCTGCCACCACTGGCCTTCAGTATGAGAGAAAGGAACTTCCATCTCTGCAACCAGTTCTCTGTAGGACCACTCTGTTCTGACTGAGAAAATCATGGGGTCCTGTCCTGACTCTTTAGCTTCGGCCATACCCTGCCTGCTTTTCCCTCTTTCTTTTGCTGGCCAAACTAAGACATCCAGAGAAAGATACCTTCACTCAAGAAAGGCCAATGTCTGTCACATGAGAAGGCAGGTACCAACTGTTTTTGATTCCACATCCATGATCTCTTTGGTACCCATCCTCTTCTTCCATTCCAATTGTAACTACCCAGGTACAAGCTCTAGCTGATACTCAAAATTTTTTCCTTGCCTCCAGTCTTAAGCCTTTTACATCTGTGCTCCTTATTGCTAACAGAGAGATCCCCCTTAAAAACAGATCTAATCATGGTACCCACTGGCCTAAAACACCTTTGAGGATCTATGTTAAGGGGCAGAATAAAAATTCTTTGATTTGGTTTTCAAACCCGACCCCACCTCTCATTGCTACGTTTATCTACCAGCGTTCACCCCCGTGTGCATTTGCTGGGGCACGTCTGACTGCTCTCCGTCCTAACACCTTGAGTAGGTTCTCTGCCGTCCTGCCTCCAGCTGTGGTTCAAACTATCTCCTCTAATTAGAATGGAGTTCCCTTTCTGATCCCTACTCCCCAATTCATCCCCAGTTGCCTGCCAGAGCCACTGCAAAAGCCGTACTCATTATTTAAGATCTAGCCATAAAAAGAAAAAAAATCTATTGTGATGATAAAAAATTATTTGTTCCTTCTAGCCTCCAATGTTCTGCAGCAGTTAGAAGGAAAAATCTGAGATATATGGTCGCCCATGACAAACTCTGGGATCTGTCCTGTAACTACTTGTTGAAGAGTGATTTGAAAACTATTACTTTTTCCTTTCTTTACTTTATACATGTTATATTATACAATAAAAAAGTTAAAAAAAAAAAATAGCCACAGAGCTAGGTCCTCTGCATTGAGGAGTTCTCTGGGAGTGGAACTGGTCTCTCCCTATGTCCACTTCCAAATGTATGGTGTGGCGGTCGGGAACCCAACTTGGAGTTAGATCCAGCTCACCCACACGTTTGCTCTGTGACTTTGGGCAGGGAACTGGCCCCTTATGACTCAATGTTTCCTTTTCTGTTAAATGGAATGAATAAAAATTTTCACCACATAGGTTAATAGTGATGATTTTTTTTCTTTTTTTTTTCTTTGTATTTGAAAAGTATGGAACGCTTCACGAATTTGCGTGTCATCCTTGCGCAGGGCGTATGCTAGTCTTCTCTGTATCATTCCAATTTTAGCATACGCGCTGCTGAAGCGAGCCCAGTACTGAGGATTTAATAAAGTAATCCATGTAAAGATTAACGGCTTACCTTGCTCATTTTTGTCAGTCAACAAATATTTATCCAGTGCCTACTATGTTGCAGGCTGTGTTTCAGGCAGACTGTGTCCATCAAGGAACATATAATAAGCATGAAAACAAATATATCCCTTAGGTAATATTAGGTATTGCTGAGAAGGGGTAAAATGGGGTAAAATAGGTATATATGATAGATAGTGACTTAAGTTTAGGGGATTGGGAAAGGCTACTCTGCAGAACAGCATTTTAGTTAGATTTTATCACCTCAGTCATAGTTTTTTTTGTTTTTTTTTTTTTTGCGTGGGCAGGCACAGGGAATCGAACCCAGGTCTCCAGCATGGCAGGCGAGAACTCTGCCACTGAACCACCGTGGCCCAACCTCAGTCACAGTTCTTAACATTGTCATCCTTACACTGACTCTTTTCATATGCCCAAAAGTCAATTTACCAAAAGCCAATGCTTTGACTGGGGAAAAGCTTCCCCTTAGAGATTGTAGCAAAGGGTGCTACTTACCCACATCATATTCATGTTTCTCCCTTCAACTATATTAACAAAACTTGGATTTTTATTTGAGGTGTCAAATGGGTATATTTCCCAGTTTCCCCTATAGAGATAATGTTGGTATATCATTATTAACTAAAATCTATATTTTATTCAGATTTCCTTAATTTTTATTTAATGAGAGTTTTCTGCTCCAGGATCCCATCCAGGAGACCACATTACATGTGGTCGCTGTGTCTCCATGGGCTCCCCTGGGCTGTGACAGTTTCTCGGACGTTCTTTGTTTTTAATGACCTTTGCAATTTTGAGGAGTCCTGGTCATGTAATGTGTTTTTCTTAGGATTAGACTGGGGTTACCAAGCTTGGGGGAGGAGGCCCACAGAGGTAAGGTGCTGTCCTCATCACATCGTGTCGAGGATACAGACCATCAGCAGGACTCGTCCCTGCTGATGCTGAGCTGAATCGCCTGGCTGCGGAAGGTCTGCCAGATTTCTCCACTGCAGAGGTACCTCCCCTTCCCCTTGCATGCTGTGTTCTTTGGAAGGAAGTCACTATACACACGCCATGCTTAAGGAGTGGGGAGTTATGCTCCGCCGCTTTGACGGTGCAGTAGCTGCACAAATGATGTAAAATCTTGCACAGGACAGTTGGCTTTCCTCCATTCATTTTTATCAGTATAAACTCATGAATATTTATTTGATACTTTGTATTACGATCCAATACTCCTTTAATTTGCTGCTCTAATTGCTTCAGCTCTGGCCACTAAGGCCTCTTTGAGTGGACCCTGGTCCCCTTTGACCTGCCCTCATCATTGCGGGCGTTTCCTGTTTGTTTATTTTGGTTTGCTTTTTTAGCACTTCCTACTTTCTGGCAGTAGACGATGCTCCAGGCTCACCACGTATATTTCCTGCCCCAGTTTTAAAAACTGCCATTTCTCCAAGGAACCCGGATTCTCTTTATTGGAGGAGAAACCAAGATTTGACCACAGGGTGTGATTGTTGCGGACAGTTGTTTTTAATTACAGACTTAAAATTTCCTTCCCCATCTCTCAACTGAATAACTATTTTGTTTTTTCAGCTTACCTCCAACTTCTTTTTCCCTCTCTCTGCCCATAAAGAACAGAGATCAACAGGCTCTCAAAAGTTAGGGTGAAGTGAACCTGAAAATAAGAGATATCCTCCATAAAGCATCACACCTTAAAATTTCCAGAAACAATGAGCATGAAGGATGCCAGATGTTAGAGAGATTGTGTAGCCTAAACTTTCATGCTTCTGAGGCCCTGAGAAGTAAAGTGAGTGATCCAGAGCTATGAAGCCACCTCATTGCTGGGCCAGGATGACACTTTAGCTCTCCTGAATTCTTCCTTTTGCTCCCTTCCCTAAGACACTATGCTGGTGAATTCCACTAATTCCTTCACCCACCTGGTTAGTGCAGGACAGGCTACTGCCTCGATGTGACTATTATTGAGCAAAAATCCATGGTTTGTTGAGGAGAGAGAGCCAGCTGCTGACTTTCCCTAATAAATTTCCAGGGCCCTAATGGGAAACAGCAGAGTTATTAGACACCAAACTAACTGCGCCGAGCGCCGCACTCGGGCAGGGAGGCGTAGCCATCGCACTGATAAGAGGCGCAGTCACAGGTGTCTTACCTCAGGGGTCCCTGGGGCTCAGCTGCCTCCCCCACTCCCACTGGAAGAAGAACTCTGATTTTGAACGTGAGACTGTTTGGCTGATGTTGTTTTTTCTGATGTAACCGCTGACGGGTTCCCTACCTCCCTTTCCTCTGCCTCCTTCTCTCCCTCTTGGGAGCAATTTATGTGTCTCTGGCTCCTTTTAGACGGGGAGATAGTGCTAATTAGCTGTCTGATTCATCCCACGCCACCTGTCCCAGAGCTCTTGGCAGTAAGGCCAGACTGGGGGTGGCCCCAAACTCCCCAGAGCAGGTGGGAGTCCCAGGGGTCTAGACAATCCCCCGTTTGACGTCGCCCATGGATCATGCAACAGGATGGCTGGGAAGGAATATTCTGCCCCCAGCAAGGCTCTTTCCCTCAGCTCCATTTCCCCCACGCCAGCCACACAGGCAATTGGAGGGAAAACGTGTGTGCACCCTTTGGGAATTTTTAATTCATTTCTCCCTTCCAAGTGAGGTCAACTTTCTGCAAAAAAGGATACGTCAGTGTTGTGTCTCCCAGAAGATGCCTCACCAGCTGGGGGTGGGGAGGGGCACTGAGCCCTAGTCCACCCTTCTTCCTTCTCCCCATCACATTTACTGATAGAACACATGCAAATTCCAGCTCTCTGGGTGAAAACTCAGCACAACATCTTGAAAGACTTGTCTGTAAGGTCCATTGTGACTCCCTCACCTCCCTTTTGCTCCTCACCAAGGCCCTCTACCCCATAACACTACTTTTCTCAAGGTCCCAACAACCTCAAGTGGCCACGGACGTATCCTTTATAGGCCCCCCTTGCTTCCTTGCTTGGAAGCATCCAACACAATTAACCTTTCTTTTCTTGAACTGGTTTCTTGTCTTGGCCTACAGCATACCTGGCTTTCTTTCAAACTGGCTGTTATTCCTTCTCAGGCTCCTTTGCAACTTCCACTCCTCGGCCTGCCCTCAGGGCTGTCCCTGGACCCCACCTCATCTCCATCTATACTCACCCATGGAATGGACCCATGGCTTAATACCACCTATGTGTGAAGGACTCCTTCACCTTTTCCTTGTGGTCCAAATTCAAATGCCCAACAGGTCACTCAATATCTCTGCTTGGAGAACAAGCTGCAGGCCTGGGTTCCTCTAATAAAATTCAGACTCTTATACCAAGCACAGTAAAACCAAGTTAAACAGTATGAACCCCTTAAGTAGCTTTCTGTTCTTTAGCTGGCCTTTGCTTACTTCTTACTCATTGGGTTTCCTGCCTGATTACATAATGATTAATGATGAGAATAATCATCACAACAGCAGCAACTCACAGTTATTGATTTCTTACTATGTGCCTGGTGCTGTGCCAAGCACCTTATATGCATCATTCCATTTAATACTCTTAAGGAGTGAGGGAGAGAGTCTTTCCCCATTTTACAGCTCAGAACTCTCAGGCTCAGAGAGGCTAAAGCATTTGCATGGGTCACACAACTGGAAGTGGCAAAGGCAGCATTAAAATTCTAATTTGCTTGAATTCAGAGTCCTACCTCTCAAACACTCTCCTCACTGACTGCCTCTCCCTATTAACCTGTACCTCGGCTGCAACCAAATTGATGCCCAAACCTGCTTATTGAGAGCACTGGCCCTGCCGCTCCAGGCCTTGTCCTGCCTCTGAGTCTCAGAATAGGAGCCCTTGTGTGTTCCATGTTCCTTGTAAATGCCTGGCATCCTAATAACACAGTTTTTGGTCCCTGCTTAATCGAATAAACTTAGTGTTGAAGAGAAGTAGTAGAGGACAATTATATAAATGATCTAAACAGAGAGAGGCCTGCATCCCGAGCCTGTTTGAAGGCATACCCTGAACACTTGTCCACCAGCAGTGAATTGCCCAAGGAACGTCTGTCCAGGTCTATAGCGTCAGAGCAACCAAATGTAACCAGATGTAAAAGAAATCTTTTATTCTGAGTGAGGAGAGAGAGCAGAGAGGGCAGAGCCTTGAATTGAGATGGAGACCTCATTTACAATTCTTCTTGGAAAAAAGTGTCTTTCAAGAGCATTATTGGAGAAAATGTGATTTGGGCCATAGATGAGAACTTGCAATCCACAAGGTATTGTCTCGGAACATTCCTGAGAAAGCAGAAGGGCCCACTTGTCATGATTTTCAATCTGGGTTCCATGAGGCCTGGGATTCCGATAGCATCTCAGTCTAGCCAGGGGCACCCTTGCTGTTATCACTTACAATGGAATTATAAATTCGTTAGTTGTAAAGAAAGGAGTCTATTATTTTTGTTTTTTTCAATGATAGCAAGAAAAGACCATAGGTTTAAAAGCCAGACTGGTCTGAGTTGGCATCTTAGTGCTGCAATTTTCTTATTCACATCTTTATGCCTCTGTTTCCTCATCCGTAAAATAAGGACACTAGTGTTTCCACCCCTGGGTTGTAGTGAGAAGTAAACGGAACAGTATGTGAATGCCCCTAGAAAAGAACTTGTCACAGAATAAATGTTGAGTAAACTCTAGTTTTCTTCCCTGTCTTCTCCAGGCCACCCAGCCACCCAGGCACAGCAAAAATGCCTGAGGCTTTTAACACGTGGATGACTGCCCCTAAATAGAAGATGTTTCCCTGGTTTCAATAACCATCAGTCTGATACAGTAGAAATATTCCATTTAAGAAGCCAAGAAGCCCCTGAGCACAAAAAGCCATCACGTAGTCCTGCCTCCCTTGCACCCAGCACATGCTTCTTCACGCTGTCGTTGAGGGCCTTGCTGACTCTCCTCTAACATGCAGCCAGCCCAGGAAGCAGACTTCCAGGCTCCACAAAGCCAAAGAAGCCCACAGAGAAATAACCCAGGAGAAGGAAGGCGGTGCAGCCATTAGAGAGGGATCCCCTGACAGCAATAGAGAAGTGAAAGCTGATCTTCTGACATTGAGAGAGGAGGCAGAGCAACTAAAAGGCAGGTGCAGAAATAGATCACAGCTCCATGAAATTATGATCAGTAGCCTCTGTTTAAGGAGGAAGGAAAGTGTGTAATTTGTTTTTGAAAAAATGTCTACTAAAAATGATTAATTTTTTTAAGAAACGATTTTGGCTCTTGAAAGGATGGGTCTCAGTTACCGAGTCAGTTTGCTTAAATTCTAACAATGCCCAGATAAATGAGGCATTACTGTACTTAAAGTCAGTCCCTAGACTTGCAGGTCTGTTTTAAGCAATGAAGTGAGTTAGAACAAGACTATTGACTGGTCTCAGTTGATGGGGATGTTGCTGGGTTTCTCAGGGACGATCTTCCCAACAAAGTCCAGCTTTTTTTTTTTTTCTTCAAAGAGAACACACTTTGGAACCAAGTGGAAGGAAGGGAGGGGAGGAAAGACAGCCAGGCTTGAAATGGCAGATGGCTCGGTCCAGAGCGAAGTGCGATTCATTAGGTTTTATGTATCTTCGGTGAACAGAGAAGGGGAGAAAAGAACAAGTGTCAAATTACCCATTTAATTCTGTTTTTTTTCCCCCCAAACTGTCTTCAGAGGTCCTGCACAGTTGCAACATAACATCTCATGTATCCACGGAGCTGGAGCTTCAGGACAGGAGACACTTCGTGTGAAAGGCTGATGGTAGTGGGGTCATTTGGGTTCTCAGACTGCCCATGGAGTTTGCTGCGAGAAGATCTCCAATCTGATCACAGACAAACCTGAACTCAGGGCTGAGCACTGCAAAGGAGCATCTCTGAGTTTTCAGCCTCATTGGCGAAGGATCGTACAAATAACTTGTTACCAAAAGTAAAGTCTCTAACATTTGCAAATAGCTTACTTCATCATTTATGATTTAAATTGGGAACTCCCACAACTTTCTCCTAGACTTTGGGGAAAGTAGTGCTGGCTTCTAGAAGCTTCAGAAAACTCTCACACCACATTAGATGAGTATTTATCCCCTGCTGGGGATGGTTTGGAGAAGCAGTTCTTCTTTGTTTAGGGTCACCTACCCACTGTGAATTTAAAAAGGGCGGCAGGAAGAAAAACAAAAACAAAAACAAATGTGTGGATGCAAAAAGAATTGCATTCAACTTTAGAGGAATCACAGTCTTTCTGAAACTCTGATCAGAAAAAAAAACAGTGTCAGGGCCTTTCCGAGTCTTATTTTCTTCCTTGTCCTTGTTCGAGTCCCTCCAGCCACCTGTCTCTTGCCCTGGGTCTCTGTTCTCCATCCCCTCTGCACGACTCTGAACTGCTCAATAAGACTTCTCCCCAGTGACATTTTAAGGGAACACCTCCTCCCTTTTCCTTACTCCTCTCCTTGACTGGGCTTCTGCAGGCAATTGGTTCCCTTCTGACAAAGGGATGAGTCATCCTCAGGGCACCAGCCTAAGCCTCACACCCTCCTGGGTCCCGACACTCCCCAGAGGCCCCTTAACTCAAAGAACTCTCTCACATTTCCTTCCGGGGAGGCTTTAAGCCTCTGCGGTGTGCCTCTCTCCAGCCCAGGATCTCCAGGCACCTGATGCCAACCCAACTGCAAGGAGTCCTAGAGGGTGACCCGTGCAGATCAGCGAATGGCTTGGCCCACATTTACCAATGACAGAGAGGCTGCCACTAGAGCCTGTCCCTTCCTGCTTTCACTCCTGATCCATTACCTATACAGGTAATTCTCAGCGTCCTTGCAGAGAAATCTCACAAGTAATTTGCTACCAAAAGCAAAGTAGCAACTTCACTGCAAATAGCTTACTTCATCATTTGTAATGCAAATTGGGAAGGAAAACTGTGAAATTGTTGGAGTCTAACAGTCTGATTTCTGGTTCCTCCAGTGATTGCTTTTGTGACCTTGGACAAGTTCATTTATCTCTCTAACCCTCAATCTACCTAGCTGTGAAATGGGGATAAAATAGGCTTTACCTCCTAAGGGTTCTCGTGAGGATGCCAAATGCTTACCACAATGTCTGGCATAGAAGCTAATAATAAACATTGCCTAAAATTAGTATTCATATTTGTATGTGTGTATAGAAGTAAACCAAGAGTCTCCCTTTAATATCTATATCCTCTCTCTCATCCCAGTAGGCTTTCCTACAGCAAGGAGAGAAAACAGAAGAAATGCAGGCCATATACAAGGAATTACATTTGCCAGCAGCCTAGCTTATTTGTTATCACTTCCCTGAGTGAGTTATCATTTCTGATGTGCTAACATTTGCGGTGGTTACAATGTATTATAATACCATATTTCAAAAAAAAAAAAAAA
>PVIY010018840.1:31736-46938 GCA_004026745.1 Myrmecophaga tridactyla | reverse complement strand
GAATGGCCATTATCAACAAAACAGAAAATGACAAGTGCTGGAGAGGATGTGGAGAAAGAGGCACACTTATTCACTGTTGGTGGGAATGTCAAATGGTGCAACCACTGTGGAAGGCAGTTTGGTGGTTCCTCAAAAAGCTGAATATAGAATTGCCATATGACCCAGCAATACCATTGCTAGGTATCTACTCAGAGGACATTAAGGGCAAAGACACAAACGGACATTTGCACACCAGTGTTTATAGCAGCATTATTTACAATTGCAAAGAGATGGAAACAGCCACAATGTCCATCAACAGACGAGTGGCTAAACAAACTGTGGTATATACACACGATGGAATATTATGCAGCTTTAAGACAGAATAAGCTTATGACGTATGTAACAAAATGGACGGACCTTGAGAACACTATGCTAAGTGAGACTAGACAAAAACTAAAGGGCAAATACTGTATGGTCTCACTGATATGAACTGACATTAGAGAATAAACTTAGAATATTTTGTTGGTAACAGAGACCATCAGGAGATAGAAATAGGGAGCTGAAGGGATACAGACTGCAACAGGACTGGATACAAAAACTCAGAAATGGACAGCACAATACTACCTAACTGTAATACAATTATATTAAAACACTGAATGAAGCTGCATGTGAGAATGATAGAGGGAGGAGGGCTGGGGACATAAATGAAATCAGAAAGAAAGATAGATGTTAAAGTTTGAGATGGTATAATCTAGGAATGCCTAGAGTGTATAATAATAGTGACTAAATGTACAATGTACAAATTTTAAAAATGTTTTTGCATGAGGAAGAACAAAGGAATGTCATTATCGCAGGGTGCTGAAAATAGATGGTAATTAATATTTTAAAATGTCACCTTATGTGTGAGACCAAAGCAAAAAATGTTTATTTGTTACAAAATTTATATTTTGACTAGTGCATTTCCTAATATAATTTATGTAGATAGTTTGATTGAACACCATAAGTACTTGGAATCTCAGGTAGGACATGAGATTTTGTTGGTTTGTCCAGAGTGATACCCCGATGAATCCCAAAGTGATTCGATCAGTGGGTGGAAAAGTATTTGCAAAGCCCCCTTCAGGGAATGGTGAGAATGGGGAGAAATTCAACTTCCCCAAGTTGAATTCTTGATATTCTCACAAGCAGTGTGGACAACCAAAGCTATAGCCTGAGCCGCCAGTCTTGAGGTTTGTTCATATGAAACTTAACCCCACAAAGGATAGGTCAAGTCTACTTAAAATTTAGGCCTAAGACCTCTCTCTCCAGCCAACACAACGAGCAGTCTCACCACCCTACCCCTCTCTACGTGGGACATGACTCCCAGGGGTGTGGACCTTCCTGGCAATGTGGGACAGAGATCTTGGAATGAGCTGAGACTCAGAATCAAGTGATTGAGAAAAACCCTAGAATGAGCTGAGACTTAGCATCAAGGGATTGAGAAAACCTTCTCGACCAAAAGGGGGAAGAGGGAAATGAGACAAAGTGTCAATGGCTGAGAGATTCCAAACAGAGTCGAGAGGTTATCCTGGAGGTTATTCTTATGCATTGAGTAGATATCACCTTGTTATGCAAGATGTAATGGAGAGACTGGAGGGAACTGCCTGAAAATGTAGAGCTGTGTTCCAGTAGCCATGGTTCTTGAATATGATTGAATAATGATATAGCTTTCACAATGTGACTGTGTGATTGTGAAAACCTTGTTCTGATGCTCCTTTTATCTACCTTGTCAACAGAAGAGAGGAACCTATGGAATAAAAATAAATAATAGGGGGAACAAATGTTAAAATAGATTTAGTTTGAAATGCTAGTGATCAATGAACGGGATCAGTAAGGGGTATGGCCTGTAAAATTTTTTTTTTCTGTTTGTTATATTTTTCTGTTGTCTTTTTATTTCTTTTTCTGAATTGATGCTAATGTTCTGGGAAATGATCATGATGATGAATATGCAACTATGTGATGATATTGTGAATTGCTGAGTATATGTGTTGGGAATGTTTGTTTCTTGTAATTTTTTTAATTAATAATTGTAATTTAATTAATTAAATTTTTTTTTTTTAAAAAGATGGATGAACCTTGAGGACATAATGCTGAGTGAAATAAGCCAGACACAAAAGGATAGATACTGTATGTTCCACTTTTATGACCCTGGTAAAGGTAAAATCAGAGGCTTATAATATAGAATATAGGGGACTGAGAGGTACATAGTAGCTACAGATGGGTGAACGGTTACCTAATGAGGTTGAACTTCAAACATAAGGGAATAGATAGAAGTGAAGGCAGTTCTTTAGTGGGTCTATAAGTAATATTATCATATTGAAGATGAAGATTGAAAGGGGTTCTATAGACCTACCTGATTAACACTAGAAATAAAAATTAATTATTGCAAGAACTACTTCAAAGGTATGATTCATGTACAAAGAGTGTTTAAGTTCAGGGTATAGGGGGAAAACTGCTATTGCATGCTATAGGCTTTGTTTAAAAGGAAACATCAGCACTACCACAGCAACAGCAGATGTAAATAATGGGGGGAGGGACAAGTGTTAAGAAGAGGTTTAGATTTCCTATTTGGTAAGGATGTGTTTATTGGTTTTCCTTCTCTTGGGAACAATGAAATTATCTAAAATTGAAAGTGTTGATGGACTGTGGACTTTGGGCACTATACATGATCCCTGATGAATGCAGGTAGCAGAAGGATACACTGACTGAGAAGAAGATTGGTGAACAATGGTGTATACTTATGAACGAATGTTGTGCTGCTACAAAAAAGGAATGAAGTCGTGAGGCAAGCAACGATGTAAATGAACATGTGGGACATTAGTGAGGCAAAATAAGCCAGAAACAAAAGAACAACACAATGGTATGGTCTCCTTTAGAAAATGCTTACAAGAAAACAGGGGCCTAGAGTGCAAGCTTTTAGAGCAGACACATTTAGTCCAGAGTGGTAATTATTATTTCTGGATTTTGAGAGGCTGTTTTACATATATATATATAACCTGATATTTACAGAGAAGAATGAAGCCAATCAGGATGGGGTTAAAGTAATTCAGAACACGGGGGGTAAGGAAGACAATGTCTATATTATAGAATCACACATACACTTTGAGACCAAAGAAAGGTTTATTTGATCTGGAATGGAAATTTTCTGTAGCACATACTCTAACTCAACCTATCTGTAGTGCTCATTTGAACAAATGAAACAGAGAGAGTCCAGAATAAGAAAGAGGTCCTTCAATCCTGCATGGCCTAATGTAATGCCTGGATACATCCTAGAGTATATTAAGCAGTATTGGCCAATATCAAAAAGTATTGGCAAAGTCCCTTGAGGGATGGGAGAAAACATATGAACTATTAAACTTTACCGTCAGGAAATCCCCTATACTGTATCAAACTTTAGGGACACCCAAAGCAATGGCCATGCCCTTGATCTTGAGGCTTACTCTTGTGAGGCTTATGTAGGTAGTGGAGAAGCTTAGCCAATCTATAGGTATGCCTAAGAGTTACTTCTGGAGAACCTCTGTTGTTGCTCAGATGTGGCTTCACTCTCTCTATGCCCAATGCTGCAAGTGAAATCATTGCTCTCCCTGCTACGTGGGAAATGACATCTAGGGGTGAAAGTCTCCCTGGCAACATGGGAGATGACTCCAGGGATAAATCCGGACCTGGCACCATGGGATCAGCAATTCCATCCTGGCCAAAAGGGGGAAAAGAAGTATAACTAATAAAGTATCAGTGGCAAAGAGAGTTCAAATAAGAGTTGAGAAGCTACTCTGGAGGTTGCTCTTCCGCAAGCTTCAGTTAGACATTGCTACCTATCATAACCTGCCAAACCTCAACCAAGACCATTCCACCCAATCCTAAAGAACACCTAGGGCAATATATCAGATTCCTCAAGGGTTCCATGCACTAGTGTAACTTTCCAGAAACCTAAAACCTCCAGATGGGTCCCTGGACCAGATAAGTCCTGAAACCTAGTGGGCCCAGCCTCTCCAGAACATCAGATAGTTCCATCTCTTTATCCCATATTAAAGAAAGACCCTTCCAACATGAAAAAGTTAGAATGACCATAGCCCAAACACCCCTAAAGAGAGAGACAGAAAGATCAAAGATGATGGTGGAGTTATACAGAGAAGATGAGATTTAACAAACGAATATGACTGCTGAATCTTAAAGTGATATCTCTTGTAGTCTCCAATATCTTAGAGCAGCTAGAGGTAAAAGCCTAAAATTGTGGACTTGTAACCCATGTCAAACTCTGAAATATGTTCTACAACTAATTGTGGTGCTGTGCTTTGAAATTTATTGCTTCTTTGTACATACATTATTTTCACAAAAAAAAAATCGATTGTGGGGATAAAAAATATTCAGACTCCTAGATTCCTATATTCTAGAGCAGTTAAAAGGAAAAAATCTAAGAGGATCGTATGGTAGCCCATGACAAACTCTGGGATCTGTCCTGTAATGACTTGTTGAAGAGTGCTTTGAAAAGTTTTGCTTTTTTTTATTTCTCTGCTGTGTAAAATATGTTATACTATACAATAAAAAAGTTAAAAAAAATGATACTTACTATATTTCATGTTGTTCCAAGCAGATACAAATTTAGTTTTTATCTTGTCAACTTCATCTGTTCCCGTTGCTTCCATATTCAAATTCTAAAAAGAAGCCATTACTTGATTGCATTCTTCTGTAGAATTTAATCTTTCGAACTGACTTAAAGAAAAAAAAATTTAAGTAATGAGTATATATGTTATCACACCTGCTAAAGTTACCTAAATGAGTAACTACAATTTGGGATGGAAATGAACCGACTTCTAACTTTACAAAACAGAGTAAAATATGTTCTATAAATATTTTAATTGCAAAAACATTTAAAACCAAATATTCAACAATAAAATTATCACACAAAACCAAACAATATCTCCAATTGCTCACAATTGAATAAATCAATTTAGAAACACAGCTCAGCTTTAGCACTTGTGAGAATACCTAAGATTTTATTTTATTTGTAATTAGACAAGGCTGTATCTTCAGAATGGAGACTTTCACTTATATTGATTAAATCACTATTTCACATAAATATAATTGTTTTTTTTAATTAAGGCATTTATTCCTTTGTTGCAATACTGCAGCATTAAAAAAATAGAATGGCTTAAATTTGCAATAAAAAATGTTTTCTCATTTTAAAATAAGAATACATGTAACATAAGTATTTATTTTATATCTGACTTAAAAGAAAATTGAGATGTGTGTGTATACATGTTCCTGGAAGAGGAATGAATTAACTTAAAATGTCTGTGCTTATTTGCAATAATTCACAGTCAATTCATTTTCCAGAAAAACATGCTGCATAGAACACTACCCTTTTAGGATTATAAATATCTACGCAAAAAATTTTCAATATAAGCATTTATAACATATATTAAAAACTACTAATTATATATCATAGTCTAAGGCACGAGAAAGCCTGAACTACTGAAAAAGAACTGGAAAAACCTAAATAAATAAATATATATATAAATAAATGAATGTATCACAAGATGAGGCAATAGAATTAGACAGGACTAGAGGATACAAGGCCTTGTAGACCACGCTAATAATTTTGTTCTTTATCCTAAGAGTAATTAGATTCAAATAGGAATATCATAATTAAATTTTCAGGGCTTATTTTTTCATTTCTTTGTTTTACTCCAAAAACAGCATGGGAAATAGATTAAAAAGGTACAAGAGTAGAAGGGGAGAGTTTACTATTGTTTTATTCTTTATCCTAACAGCAACTGGATTCAAATAGGAATATCATAACTAGATTTTCAGGGCTTATTTTTTCATTTCTTTGTTTTACTCTAAAAACAGCATGGGAAATAGATTAAAAAGGTACAAGAGTACAAGGTGAGAGTTTACTATTGTACAGGTCTTGGAAAGAGATGATAATAAGCTTGGACCAAAGCAATGGAAATGGAGAGGGATAGACATATGAGGAAAAGTGTAAAAAATTCATTGTCTTAAAATGGTGAAGAAATGGATGTGGGGGACAAGGAAAAGGGAAGTGTCAAAGATATATTCAGACTTCTGATTGTAAAACTAAATAGATGGTACCAATCATTAAAATAAGGAGCATTAGGAAAGGCAAGTTAGAGGGTGAAGATAATGGGTTTGGTTTGAAATATTCTAAGTTTGAGATGCCTCTAAAAGTACAAATAGAGAATCATTTATTTGTTTAATCATACAACAAATCACTAGCCGGCCCTACTCTAGGCAACGCAGATACAGCAGAAAGCAAAGGCAGTGAAATACTTGCTCTAATGATGCTTACATTCTAGATATATTCTAGAGAGGTCTGTAGCTCAAGAAAATCTGGATTTGAGATATTAATCTGAGAACTGCTGGTGTGTAAATGAAAATTAAGCTATCGGCATGGTCCTCAAGAATAAGGACTTTGCTTTGTTCGCATTTCTACTGCCAACACTTGGCGCTGTGCCAGATACTTTAGGCTAAGCATTCAAGGCCTTTCATGAGATGATCCTTGTTCACTTACTCAGCTTCCTCTCAAATATCCACTCACTCACATACAGCATATGCTGAAGACATTTAAATATTAAAGCTTACTGAACTTGACATGCCTCCATTCCTTTGCATGTACTGTTCCCTCTAACTTACCCTCAATGTTTGACAATCTTATTCCCAAGGGACCTTAAGTCCCAGTTTACGTTTCACCTCTTCTTTAAGACTGGTAATATTGCTATGACTACCCTCTCCCCAAGACTCAAACTAAGACAAGAGCTTTTCCTCTTAGCTCTCATAGGATCCTACGTCTTCCTCTATCATAGCACTCAACACACTGTACTGTAATTACTTGTATCTTACTAGTCTCCTAGGTTAGACTGTAAACTTTTTGAGTATCCTTAAATTCTGCCTGGTACAGTTGATTCTCAAAAAATATTTATTAAATACATCAATTAAGTGATAAATTAATGCAATATAGGTATATTACTAGCATTACTCTCAAGAGCTAAAATCAGAATATTTTAATTGACAACTGGAATACAGAAAAGAAAAAGTTTCCTCAAGAAAATTGCATTCATAATTTAGCAATGTCTGGAAAAGTCAAAAGAAGCAGGGTTTATAAAATGTGTGACTTTTACACAGTGCATCCATTAAAATGCTTCCTAAGAGTTTGTGAAAATGCATAAACACTACACAGAATCCAAAACTTTATGTATCATGTGACATTGGCTTGGTGGAGAGGTAGGAAGAAAGAATTAGAAAGAAATATGCCAAAATATTAACAATTGGATCTTCGGATATAATAGTGTGTGTGGTTACTTCTATATCACTATTCTCTACATTAGCCAATCTCATACAAGGAAAACATTTTTAAGAATTTTTTTTTTTTTTTACACAGGCAGGAATCATGAACCAAACCTGGGTCTCTGGCATGGTAGGCAAGAACTCTGCCACTGAGCCACCATTGCCATGGAGAATTTTTTAACATTTTAAGAAACTATTTTAAGAATTTCAAAAGTTTCTTTTTGGGGAATGCAGGTCAAGATGGCGGCTTAATGAGGTGTGGGATTTAGTTGGTCCTCCAGAGCAGCTAGTAAATAGCCAGAACAGTATACAACAACTGCTGGGGCCACGTCAGTGACTGGACACACAGCGTACAACAGTCTGGATAAGTTGGGCCAGCTGCGAGCCAACCCAGAACTGTGAGTTCCCCAAGCCACTGCAGTAGCGCCCCCCCCCCCAAGGCTATTTCCCAGTGGGGAAAGGAAAGAGACTTTACTAGCAGCAGGGGCTGAGTGCAACCAAGCTCCAATTGTGGATTAATTAACATATTCTGACTACTAAAAATAGTCCCCCGTCTCAAGCTGAAACTCGAGTAAAAGCTGAGGTTGCTGGGTTTTGCCCTGCTGCAGAGGGACAGGGCTGATGGAAAGAAAAAAGAAAAACAGGTTTTTTGGATCAGACAGCACATAATACTTGAAAGAGTCTGGACCCTGATGGAAAAGAGGGGGCACATAGGACCTGGAGATACACAAAACAACATACCAACTTCATTTTTGATAGGCAAACCCAAGGAACGGAGTCCTGCTCTGAAAAGGATTTCTCTTTTATTTTTTGTAGCTGTGTTTCT
The DNA here is from genome assembly GCA_004026745.1 of Myrmecophaga tridactyla. Lineage (NCBI taxonomy): Eukaryota > Metazoa > Chordata > Mammalia > Pilosa > Myrmecophagidae > Myrmecophaga > Myrmecophaga tridactyla. Next base: position 38,792 of record PVIY010018840.1, on the reverse strand, counting down.
ACTGCTTGACTGCTCTTTGGTTACAGCTGCAGGACTTCTCAGGCTCCAACTGCCTCAGGTATTGGCAGAATTAAGCTTGTTTGAGTGTTTGTCTGGAGGTTGTGCCTTCCCCAGGAGAGGGGTGGGGCCCATCTCAGGTGGAGCCTTCCCTCAAGGAATTCAGACCCGAGGGGCTAGAAAAGTGAAGCAATTAAAGCTAGCCTACAACCACTCCTCTGCCTCAACCATGGCCCAGCAGGGAGAATCTGCTGGGGTTAAAGGTACCACATCACATTATGCTGGTGGGACACACAGGCAAACAAGCACCACATACCGGGCAGGATAGGAAAAACAAAGAGTCCAGAGGCTTCATAGGAAAGTCTTTCAACCTGCTGGGTCTCACCCTCAGGGAAAACTGATGCAGGTGACTCTTCCCTCCTGAGAGGAGGCCAGTTTGGTTTGGGGAAATCTGGCTGGGGTCTATAAAACCTAAATAGACCCTCCTAAGGGGAAAAAAAGATACCATACAGGCAGAGCAAGAAACAAGAAAACAAGAACTGAAAAATTCTCCTCTGTTAAACAAAACCTAAGCTAGAGGTCTAGAATAAGCTGAACTGAATGTCAAAGAACAGATAGACAACAAAGTCACCCAACAAAAAAATCCTAGGTTAAAAAAAGTGAAAACAATCTCCAGAATAAACTAATTAAGGTAATTACATGCCTAGACGTGAGCAAAAAATAACAAACCATACTAGGAAAATTGAAGATATGGTCCAGTCAAAGGAACAAATGAACAATTCAAATGAAATACAGGAGTTGAAACAATTAATTCAGAATGTTCAAACAGACATGGAAAACCTCATCAAAAATCAAATCAATGAATTGAGGGAGGATATAAAGAAGGCAAGGAAAAAACAAAAAGAAGAAATGGAAAGCCTGAAAAAACAAATCACAGAACGTATGGGAATAAAAGGCACAGTAGAAGAGATGAAAACAATAATGGAAACCTACAATGTCAGATTTCAAAAGGCAGATGATAGGATTACTAAACTGGAAGACGGATATCTGAAATCTGACAAGCAAAAGAAAATATAGGGAAAACAATGGAAAATATGAGCAGGAACTCAGGGAATTGAATGACAATATGAAGCACACGAATATACATGTTGTGGGTGTCCCAGAAGGAGAAGAGAAGGGAAAAGAAGGAGAAAAACGAATGGAGGAAATTATCACTGAAAATTTCCCAACTCCTATAAAAGACTTAAAATTACAGATCCAAGAAGTGCAGCGTACCCCAAACAGAATAGATCCAAACAGACGTACTCCACGACACTTACTAATCAGAATGTCAGATGTCAAAGAAAAACAGAGAATCTTGAAAGCAGCTAGAAAAAAAGCAATTCATCACATACAAGAGAAGCCCAATGAGACTATATGTAGATTTCTCAGCAGAAACCACAAAGGCAATAAGACAGTGGGATGATATATTTAAGTTACTAAAAGAGAAAAACTGCCAACCAAGAATTCTATATCCAGCAAAACTGTCCTTCAAAAATGAGGGGGAAATTAATACATTTTCAGACGAAAAATCACTGAGAGAATTTGTGACCATGAGACTACCTCAGCAAGAAATACTAAAGGGAGCACTAGAGACAGATAGGAAAAGACAAGAGAGAGACATGTGGAGAAGAGTGTAGAAATGAAGACTATCAGTAAACGTAAAAAGAAGAAAAATTAGATATGATGTATAAAATCCAAAAGGCATAATGGCAAAAAAAAAGTATTGTTCTTACAATAATAAAACAAAATGTTAATGGATTAAACTCCCCAATGAAAAGACATAGACTAGCAGAATGGATTAAAAAACAGGACTTATCTATACGCTGTCTACAAGAGACACATCTTAGACCCAAGGATAAACATAGGTTGACAGTGAAATGTTGGGAAAAGATATTTTATGCAAACAGCAATCAGAAAAGAGCAGGAGTAGCTATACTAATATCCAACAAATTAAACTTCAAATATAAAACAATTAAAAGAGATAAAGAAGGGGCATTATGTATTAATAAAAGGAAAAATTCAACAAAAAGACATAACAATCATAAATATTTGTGCACTGAGCCAAAGTGCTCAAAATACATGAGGCAAACACTGAAAACACTAAAAAGAGAAATAGACACATCTACCATAATAGCTGGAGACTTCAATTCCCCACTCTCATTAATGGACAGAACATCTAGACAGAGGATCAATAAAGAAACAGAGAATTTGAATAATACTATAAATGAGATAGACTTAACAGACATTTATAGAACATTACTTCCCACAACAGTAGCATACACCATTTTCTCAAGTGCTCCTGGATCATTCTCAAGATTAGACCATATGCTGGGTCTCAAAGCAAGTTTCAATAAATTTAAAAAGATTGAAATCATATAAAACACTTTCTCAGATCATAAAGGAATGAAGTTGGAAATCAATAATAGGCAGAGTGCCAGAAAATTCACAAACAGATGGCGGCTTAAGAACACACTCTTAAACAACAAGTGACAAGAGAAATCAGTAAATATCTTGAGACAAATGAAAATGAAAACACAGCATATCAAAATTTATGGAATGCAGCAAGGGCAGTGCTCAGAGAGAAATTTATTGCCCCAAATGCCTATATTAAAAAAGAAGAAAGCAAAAATCGAGGAATTAACTGTCCACTAGAAGAACTAGAGGAAGAACAGCAAATTAACCCCAAAGCAACCAAAAGGAAAGAAATAACGAAGATTAGAGCAGAAATAAATGAAACTGAGAACATGAAAACAATTGAGAAAATCAACAAAACCAGAAGTTGATTCTATGAGAAAATCAATAAGACTGATGGACCCTTAGCGAGGTTGACAAAAAGAAGAGAAGATGCAAATAAATAAAATCAGAAATGGAAGAGGAGACATAACCATTGGCCCTGGGGTAATAAAGGAGGTAATAAGAGGATACTATGCACAACTTTATGATAAACTAGACAACACAGATGAAATGGACAACTTCCTAGAAATGCATGAACAACCAACATTGACTCGAGAAGAAATAGACAACCTCAACAAACCAATCACAAGTAAAGAAATTGAATCAGTCATTAAGAAGCTCCCAAAAAAGAAAAGTCCAGGACCAGATAGCCTCACGTGTGAATTCTACCAAACATTCAAGAAAGAATTAGTACTAATCCTGCTCAAACTCTTCAAAAAAATTGAAGAGGAGGGAAAGCTACCTAACTCTTTCTATGAAGCCAATGTCACTCTCATACCAAAGCCAGAAAAAGATATTACAAGAAAAGAAAATTACAGACCAATCTCTCTAATGAATACAGATGCAAAAATCCTCAACAGAATTCTTGCAAATTGAATCCAGAAGCACATTAAAAGAAATAAACACCATGACCACGTAGGATTCATCCCAGGGATGCAAGGATGCTTCAACATAAGAAAATCAATTAATGTAATACACCATTATCAACAAATCAAAGCAGAAAAACCACATGATCATCTTGATTGATGCAGTAAAGGCATTTGACAAAATTCAACATCCTTTCTTGCTGAAAACACTTCAAAGGATAGGAATTGATGGGAACTTCCTCAACATGATAAAGGGAATATATGAAAAACCCAACTAACATCATCCTCAATGGGGAAAAACTGAAAACTTTCCCCCTAAGATCAGGAGGAAGACGAGGATGTCCACTATCACCATTGTTACTCAACACTGTGTTGGAAGTTCTAGCCAGAGCAATTGGACAAGAAAAAGAAATACAAGGAATCAAAATTGGAAAGGAAGAAGTAAAACTCTCACTGTTTGCAGATGAGATGCTACTATATGTCAGAAACCCCAAGAAATCCATAGCAAAACTACTAGAGCTAATAAATGAGTACAGCAAAGTGACAGGTTACAAGATCAACACTGAAAAATCTGTAGTGTTAACTGAAGTCATTCTGTTGAAACACACCACAAAGCTTTGAGTTAAGCTCTTCCTGGGGACAATGTGGGCTTCAATGTCAAGAACATATCTGTAAAAGATGTTCATCATGGCAAAGTGGCTGGTGAGAGCAAAAATGACCCACCAATGGAGGCAGCTGGCTTCACTGCTCAGGTGATTATCCTGAACTATCCAGGCCAAATCAGTGCTGGCTATGCACCTGCGCTGGAGTGTCATACAGCTCACACTGCTTGCAAATTTGCTGAGCTGAAGGAGAAGACTGATCACTGTGCTGGCAAGAAGTTGGAAGATGGCCCCAAATTCCTAAAGCCTGGTGATGCTGCCATTATTGATAGGTTCCTGGCAAGCCCATGTGTGTTGAGGGTTTCTCTGACTATCCTCCTCTGGGTTATTTTGCTGTTCGTAATATGAGACAGACAGTTGCTGTGGGTGTCATCAAGGCAGGGACAAGAAGGCTGCTGGAGCTGGCAAGGTCACCAAGTCTGCCCAGAAAGCTAAATGAATATTACCCATAATACCTGCCAACCTAGTCTTAATCAGTGGTGGAAGAACAGTCTCAGAACCGTCTGTCTCAATGGGCCATTTAAGTTTAATAGTAAAAGACTGGTAAATGTTAACAATGCATCATAAAACCTTCAGAAGGAAAAGAATGTTTTGTGGCCCACTTGCTTTCGTGTGGCAGTTTTAAGTTATTAGTTTTTAAAATCAGTACTTTTTACATGGAAACATCAGCCAAAAATCTGTCACAGAATTTTGAGACCCATTAAAACAAAGTTTAATGAGAAACCTGTGTCTTCTTTTGAAAGATCAGCCTTGAATTGCTTAGGCAAAACCTCTTAACCTATTTCTGGTGTTCCATCTGCTGAAATTTAATAGTTCAGGGTAAAGTTTTGTTAGGACAAAAATTGAGGGTTTTTTTTTTCACCTCTAAGGGGGAGGGATCATGATATGACTTAAGCTGTTTTAAGCATTTACTAAAATGCAGTGGTTTGTTGGCTGCAACCTTGGTTAGTATGGAAAAGCAGAGGATAAACTGTAATGTTTATAAGCTTCCTTAGGTCAACTTCTGTAATAGACCATGTGTTGGATATTGAAAAAAAAAATCTGTAGTGTTTCTATATGCTAGTAATGAACAATCTGAGGGGGAGATCAAGAAAAAAGTTCCATTTAAAATTGCAACCAAAGAATAAAATATTTAGGAATAAATTTAACTAAAGAGACAAAAGACCTATACAAAGAAAACTACAAGAAATTGCTAAAAGAAATCACAGAAGACCTAAATAAATGGAAGGGCATACCATGTTCATGGATTGGAAGACTACATATAGTTAAGATGTCAATTCTACCTAAATTGATTTACAGATTCAATGCAATACCAATTAAAATCGCTTACTTTTCAGAAACAGTAAAACCAATAACCAAATTTATCTGGAAGGGCAGGGTGCCCCGAATAGCTAAAAATATCCTGAGAAAGAAAAAAGTCAGAGGTCTCACACTACCTGACTTTAAGGCATATTACAAAGCAAAAGTGGTCAAAACAGCATGGTACTAGCATAAAGATAGATACACTGACCAATGGAATTGAATAGAGTGTTCAGATACAGACCCTCTCATCTATGAACAATTGATGGTTGATAAAGCAGTCAAGCCAACTCACCTGGGACGAAACAATCTCTTCAATAAATGGTGCCTAGAGAACTGGATATCCACATGCAAAAGAATGAAAGAGGATCCATATCTCACACCTTATACAAAAATTAATTCAAAATGGATCAAAGACCTAAACATAGATCTAAGACCATAACGCTTCTAGAAGAAAATGTAGGGAAATATCTTATAAATCTTATAATAGGAGGCAGTTTCCTAGCCCTTACACCCAGAGCACAAACACTGAAGAAAAAGATAAATAAATGGGAACCCCTCAAAATTAAACACTTTTGTGCATCAAAGAACTTTGTCAGCAAGTAAAAAGACAGCCTACACAATGGGAGACAATATTTGGAAACGATGTATCAGATAAAGGTCTAGTATCCAGAATTTATAAAGAGATTGTTCAACTCAACAACAAAACGGCAAACAACACAATTACAAAATGGGCTAAAGACATAAACAGACATTTCTCAGAAGAAACACATATGGTTAAAAGGCACATAAAAAGACACTCGACTTTCCTGGCTATTAGGGGAATGCATATCAAAACCACAATGAGATATCATCTCATATCCACCAGAATGGGCAGTATCAATAAAACAGAAAATGACAAGTGCTGGAGAGGATGTGGAGAGAAAGGAACACTTATCCACTGTTGGTGGAAATGTCAAATGGTACAACTGCTGTGGAAGGCAGTTTGGCAGTTCCTCAGAAAGCTAAATATAGAATTGCCATATGATCCAGCAATACCATTGCTAGGTATCTACTCAGAGGGCATGAGGGCAAGGACACAAACGGACATTTGCACACCAATGTTTACAGCAGAATTCTTTACAATTGCAAAGAGATGGAAACAGCCCAAATGTCCATCAACAGACTAGTAGCTAAACAAGCTGTTGTATATACATACAATGAAATATTATGCAGCTATAAGACAGAATAAAGTTATGAAGTATGTAACAACATGGATGAACCTTAAGGACATTACGCTGTGTGAGATTAGCCAAAAACAAAAGGACAGATACTGTATGGTCTCACTGATATAAACTAACATAGTGAATGAACTTGGTGAATTTCAATTAAGAACAGAGACCATCAGGAGATAGAAATAATGTAGATATTGGGTAATTGGAGCTGAAGGGATACAGATTGTGCCACAGGACTTATTGTAAAAATTCAGAAATGGATAGCACAATACTACCTAACTGTAATACAATAATGTTAGAACACTGAATGAAGTTGAATGTGAAAATGATAAAAGGGAGGAGGCCTGGGGACACAAATGAAATCAGAAGGAAAGATAGATGATAAAGACTGAGATGGTATAATCTAGGAATGCCTAGAGTGTATAATGATAGTGACTAAATGTGCAAATTTAAAAATGTTTTGGCATGAGGAAGAACAAAGGAATGTCAATAATGCAGGGTGTTGAAAATAGATGGTAATTC
>PVIY010018840.1:0-31636 GCA_004026745.1 Myrmecophaga tridactyla | reverse complement strand
GACACTAAAGCAAAAAATGTTTATTTGATATAAAATTTATATTTTGACTAGTGCATTTCCTAATATAATCTATGTGGACAGCTTAATTGAACACCACAGTACTTTGGAATCTTGAGTAGGGCATAGAGATTTAGTAGGTTTGTCCAGAGTGATGCTTCAATAAATCCCAGAAGGAGTTGAACAATGAATAAAAAATTATTTGCAAAGTCCCCTTGAGGGAATGGCAAGAAAGGGGGAAAATTCAACTTTCCCATATGGAGAATTCCTGATATTCTCACAAACACTGGGGACAACCAAAGCAATAGGCCGAGCCCTCAATCTTGGGGTTTGTTCATATAAAACTTAATCCCTCAAAGAATAGGCTAAACCTACTTAAAATTAGGCCTTAGAGTCACCCCCAGAAAACCTCTTTTGTTGCTCAGATGTGGCCTCTCTCTCTCAGCCAACACGACAAACAAACTCACTGCCCTCCCCGACTCTATGTGGGACATGACCCCCAGGGTGTGGACCTTCCTGGCAACATGGGACAGAAATCTTAGAATGAGCTGGGAGTCAGCACCAAGGGATTGAGAAAACCTTCTCAACCAAAAAGGGGGAAGAGAGAAATGAGACAAAAGAAAGTGTCAATGGCTGAGAGATTCCAAACAGAGTCAAGAGGTTATCCTGTAGGTTATTCTTACGCATTAAATAGATATCACCTTGTGAGTCAAGGTGTAGTGGAGAGGCTGGAGGGAAGTGCCTGAAAATGTAGAGTTGTGTTCCAGTAGCCATGTTTCTTGATGATGATTGTATAATGATACAGCTTTCACATTGTGACTGTGTGATTGTGAAAACCTTGTTCTGATGCTCCTTTTATCTACCTTGTCAACAGAAGAGAGGAACATATGGAATAAAAATAAATAATAGGGGGAACAAATGTTAAAATAGATTTAGTTTGAAATGCTAGTGATCAATGAAAAGGATTAGTAAGGGGCATGGCCTGTAAAATTTTTTTTTTCTGTTTGTTATATTTTTCTATTGTCTTTTTATTTCTTTTTCTGAATTGATGCTAATGTTCTGGGAAATGATCATGATGATGAATATGCAACTATGTGATGATATTGTGAATTGCTGAGTGTATGTGTTGGGAATGTTTGTGTTTCTTGTAATTTTTTTTAATTAATAAAAAATTTAAAAAAAGAAAAAAAAAATGTGGTGGAATAAAATTCAAAGTTAAAAACCCAGGCACCATGTTTTCAAGAGGGGAGGAATGATGTTTAAACATATGCAAAATTTTTTTTCACTTCCAGAAAAATAAAATAAAATAAAACCTTGGAAAAAAAGGTTTCTTTTTGGAAAACCACAAACCTTAAATCTTCTAAATTCAAAAATTTTTAAATGAGACCATACATACATGTATTTTGTTAAGTCAGAAAGAAAGTAGGTCACAGGGAACACTTTGGTTCAGACAGTTCCCAACACCAGCCACCAGGTGACACTCTGCATAGTCCTCAGCAAGGGATGGACGCCAAGATGCCCTAAAAGTGGGTAGGGGAGGATTGAAGACAGTGTACAATTAGATATTTTGTATGTGAAAAGTTTGTACCTTAGATAATTACTCCTAAATAAATAATTAAGATGCTGTAGCAGATACAGAAATTAATGAGACAAATATCTTGACCTCAAGAAATTAAGAGCAGAATCAATTGTTGAACAACTCCTTTATGTTATTTTTAGTTGAAACTCCTGCTACTTAATCTACTCAGAGTAACTTTACCCCCAAACTTGAAACATTTCAAATGTTTTTGGAACATATTCTTGACTTTCTAAAATGCGTTTACTGTCATTATTATAGAGTAGATGAGAACACTAAAGTTATCATTAAGATCAAACTAAAGATGGGCTGTTGCTAATTTAATAATTCAGTATAGCTAATTTTCATATAACTAAAATTGAATTCCAATCTTCTATAAAGACTGAAGCCCACTTACATCTATAACAAAAATTTAAACATCAGTTTCTAAAAATCTTAAGTTTAGAGCAACCAGAGAAGAGTTTTAAAAAATGATCCTGTAAACTATGTTGGAAAGTATTATAAAACTGAAAATTTTAAAAAAGAATAACCAAAAATTCCAAATGAGATAGGAATTTGCCTTACTGCCTGTTGAAACACATTATAAAACCACAGTGATTAAAGTTTAATACTATTTAAATGTATCATTCTTACTGGCATGAGATGACACTGAATAAAACCTAATAGGGAGTACAGAAATAAACCAAAGCATATTTGAAAATTTAGTATCTGACGTGAGAAATATTTCACATCAGTGGAAAAAGATGACTAGCCAGTTAAAAAAATAAAGCTCATTATCTCACACATTATGAATTCAAGACAAAGATTTAAATGCGCACATACAAACACACCATATGCATACTGCATGGAAACATAGATAAAAGTTCTTAACCAGTCTTGGGGTGGAAAAGACTTTGTAAGCCTGATACAAAACCAGAAATCAAAGAGGAAAATGTGGTTACATAAAAATGAAAACTTTTCCAAGTGGAGAATTCTTGACATTCTCACAAGCAGTGGGGACTACCAAAGCAATAGGCTGAGCCCCCAATCTCAGGGTTTGTTCATATGAAACTTAACCCCGCAAAGGATAGGCTAAGCCTGCTTAAAATTGGGCCTAAGAGTCACCCCCAAGAGAACCTCTTTTGTTGCTCAGATGTGGCGTCTCTCTCTCAGCCAACATGACAAGCAAACTCACTGCCCTCCCCTTCTCTACGTGAGACATGACTCCCAGGGGTGTGGACCTTCCTGGCAACCTGGGACAGAAATCCTAGAATGAGCTGGGAATCAGCACCAAGGGATTGAGAAAACCTTCTTGATCAAAAGGGAGAAGAGAGGAATGAGACAAAATAAAATGTCAATGGCTGAGAGATTCCAAAAAGAGTGGAGAGGTCATCCTGGAGGTTATTCTTATGCATTAAACAGATATCACCTTTTTAGTTAAGGCGTTAACACAGAGGCTAGAGGGAAGTGCCTGGAAATGTGGAGCTGTGTTCCAGTAGCCATGTTTCCTGAAGATGATTGTATAATGATACAGCTTTCGCAATGTGAATGTGTGATTGTGAAAACCCTGTGTCTGATGCTTTTCTTATCTACCTTATGGACAGATGAGTAAAACATATGGATTAAAAATAAATAAAAGGGGAAACAAATGTTAAAATAAATTTAGTAGATTGAAATGCTAATGATCAATGAAAGGGGTAAGGGGTATGGTATGTATGAAATCTTTTTCTGTTCTCTTTTTATTTCTTTTCTGAATTGATGCAAATGTTCTAAGAAATGATCATGATGATATACAACTCTGTGATGAAAAAAAGAATGTTTATTTTGTATGCTGATTGGTTTTATTAATAAAAATTTTTTGAAAATAAAATAAATGAAAACTCTTGTACAAGAAGAAAAAGAGCATTAACAAGGTTGAGTTACAATTCATTAACTGGCAAAAAATGTTGGCACATATTAAGTAGACAAAGTGTTATTATCCCTAATATATGAAGAGCTCTTAAAAACAAGTAAGGAAGAAAAAAACCCAAATGGAAAAGGAGAGACAATTCAAAAGAGAAAATAAATGGTCAATGAATACATGAAAATATTTATAACCTTACTAAATGAAAGAAATGTATATTAAAGGGATTTCATCATGTTTTCATCATTACAGGAAATGAAATTAGCAAGATTGAAGAAAAAAATTTTACATAAATATTTACCAAATCTGACTGATCACCAAAATCACTTGAGGAAGTCTGACCATCAGAGACATAGGTGGGATTCAACAATCTGTATTTTTTTTCTTTATTAGAGAAATTGTGGTTTACAAAACTATCACACATAAAATGCAGGATTCCCATATACCACCCTGGTATTAACACCTTACATTGGTGTGGAATATTTGTTACAATTGATGAAAGCAAATTTTTACAATTGTACTATTAACCATAGTCCATGGTTTAACTTAGGGTTCACTGTGTAGTGTAGCTCCATGGATTTTTTTTTAATTTTTTATTCTGTTACCATATATACAATTTAACTCTTCCCCTTTTTAACTGCATTCAGATATATATTTCAGTATTGTTGATTACATTTACAATGTTGTGCTACCATCACCACTATCCATTAAAAAATATTTCCATCGTCCTAAATATGATGAATGGATAAACAAAATGTGGTTCATACAGACAATGGAGAATTAGTCATCCTTAAAAAAGGAACAATAGGGTACACAGGTGGTTCAGTGATAGAATGCTTGCCTGCCATGTGGGAGACCTGGGTTCGATTCCCAGGCCGTGCACCTTCCCCCCCCCCAAAAAAAGAATGAAGTTCTGATACATTCATGGACCTTCTAAGGACCTCTTCTGAGCTTCATGGATGAACCGTGAAGATATCATGTTGAGTGAAATAAGCCAGAAACAAAACTACAATTATTGTATGATCTCATGGATATAAAATAATTAAAATAAGCAATCTGTATTTTTAAAAGTTTCACTGGAGAGCAGGCTGGAATGCACAGGGAGGCAGCGCCCAGGTTCAAGAAGAGGGACCCCACAGAAGAAATGCCCAGGCTGTGGACTGCGGGGCCTCCCCAGTTGCCACTATGGGATTCAAACTTTTAGAAGTTATCAAACTTTTATGTGCAGCTTTACCAGAAATTCAGAAACCTGAAAGGAAAATCCAGTTTAGAGAGAAGATTCTATGGACTGCTACAACTCTCATCTTGTTACTATGTTTTCTGATAATACTTTTTGGAATCACATCATCAAATTCTGAAGATCCTTTTTACCAAATGAGTTATTCTTACATGCAACAGAGGAACTTCAATGGAATTGGCTATCTCCCCAACTGTAACATCTGGTTTGATAATGCAACAGTTAGCTAGAGCCAAAAGTATTAAAGTTGGAGATGCACCCAAAGATGGAGCTCTCTTCAATGGGGCCCAGAAGCTCTTTGGTATGATTATTAACACTGGGCCAGCCATTGTGTATGTCAAAATGAGAATATATGCCCTGCTGAAATGGGGACTGGCATCTGCATCTTCATCATATTCTAGCAGTTTGTTGCTGGTTTGATTTTGCCACTGTTATATGAGCCGCAGCTTGGGGTTTAATATTTCCCTCCTTATTCCCACCATCATCTGTGAAGCTACTGTCTGGAAGGCCTTTAGTCTCACTACCATTAACACTGGACAGAGGTACAGAGTTTGAGGGGGAAGTCATCATCCTGTTTTATTTATTAGCCAGCAGGATAGACAAACTCCAAGCTTTAAGGGAGACTTTGTACCTCCAGAATTTACCCAATCTCATAAACCTCATTGTTACAGTTTTTAGTTTGCTGTTAGATGTTTTCAGGGATTTCATGTGGACTTGCCCATTAATTAGGCTCAGTATTGAGGACAGTAAAGCAACTACCGTCCATCAAGCTCTTCTATACTTCCAACATTCTCATTATTCTTCAGTCATCCTTAATGTCAAACCTCTATGTTATTTCCAAATGCTGTCTTTTCAATTTAGTGGCAACTTCTTAGTAAATTTACTAGGACAGTGAGTTAATGTCAGCGGGAAAAGAACTGCTCATCCTTAACCGGTTGATGGCCTTTGTCATTATCTTTCTCCTCCCGAATCCACAGATATCATTTTTGAGGATCCTGTCCACGTAGTTATTTATACCATCTACATGTTGGGGTCATGTGCATTATTTTTTAAGACATGGATAGAGCTATTTAAATAGCATAAAGAACAGAAATGGTAACTAGGGTGCACAGAGATGCCTTTATGGTTCATGAACTTAACAAGTATATCCCATAACAGCTGTGTTTGGAGGTTTGTACATTGGTTGTTGGCTGACTTCCTGGAGACCACTGGATCTGGCACTGGAATGCTACTTGCAGTCACTATTATTTATCAGTATTTTGAAATATTTGTTAAGGGACAAGCTGAAGTTGTTGGGATGGGTGCTTTGTTTTACTAAATGTTCAAATACTTCTTTGTCTGTATATGCGAAAGGGAAATATTTTAACACATTGTTTTTTATCAAATGATGCTGGGCTCTCTTTTCTTCCCTCTCAGTTACTTGTTTCAAAGTATTGACTGTCTGTTTCTGAAATGGGCACAGAGTTAAGGCATAGCAACATTAATACCTGCTGGCTTAAAACTGAAGTTTATATCATTCATTCAATGATGTATGTGTTGAAAGATGTGTTCAACATCTGGTGCTGCCTGGAATGTTGGAAACCAATGTATTTCTCTGCTGTTATGTCATGACAGTGAGATGAAGACATGGTTTAGTTTTGCCCACAACATACGAAACACTTGCTTAAAAATAAATGTAGCACAGGCAGTGCAAGGTGGCTCAGTAGCAGAGTTCTCGCCTGCCATGCCAGACACCCAAGTTCAATTCCCAAAGCCTGCCCATGCCAAAAATAAAAAAATAAAATAAAATAAATGTAGCAACAAGTTGCTTCAGCTACTGTATTGCTTTCAACCCTCAAATGCATCCGGCTCTCTTGGCTCCAGACCTTTAAACAGTAACATTCCTCATGTAACATTCCTCTTTCCTCTCATACTCACCATTTGACTAATTTCTGTCTTTCAGGCCTCAGTTATGCATCACTCTTCTTCAAGAAATCATTTCCTAAAATCCCACATCTGAGGTAGGTAACCCTTTTATAAGCTCTGGCTGCACTCTGTACTTGACCCTGCCTCACACATACTTTACTGTGATTGTTTATCTGCACACAGCAAACAGTCAATAAATATTTGTTGAAGTAAACTGAATTTAATAAATCAGTAGGAAAGACCAAAAGGTAAACTCTTTGAAAGTGGAAAATGTATCTTTTTCACTACAAATTTATCTTGTCCTCTCACCTAGCACATGTGGCACACAGCAGACTCAAAAATATCGGTTAATGACTAAATTATGACATATATAAATTAAGATGATATAGACTTATATTTATCACCATAAAAAGATATCTAGGACAGAAAATGAAAAAAGAGAAGTGAACATAATTTCTGCATGTACATGAGGAATATATTTATATGTACACATACATCTGCCCACATACTTACATATAAATATGCAAAAAACAATATCTAGGGTACACGGGTAGTTCAGTGGTAGAATGTTCTCCGTGTCATGCAGGAGACCTGGGTTCAATTCCTGGCCCATGCAACCACCCATAAAAAAAAAAAATATCCAGAAGTCCACAATGTTAAAAGTGGATATCGCTAGATGAAACCTCTATTTTTACTTTCTTCTTTGTACTTCTTTATTATTTAAATTGTTTACATTGAGCCTCTTTAAAAATAATAAAATTATTCAAAATTAAATTTTTATATGAAAAGTATAATAAACAAAATTAAATATGTACCCACATTATGTTAAACTCTAACCATAAAACCAGAACTGCTCAACTAAGAAATGTGCAGAGAAGACATCCCATTAAAGAATTACTGAACAGCCAACAGACAAAATAAAAATGCTGACACAAAGTGCTTTTTTCCTTTTTAAGATAAAGAATTCTATTTTTGTGGTTCTTAAAGACATCAGATTCAGCTGTTCAGTCATGTGAAAAACTTCCTCAATTTAATCCCCCAGAGCAGGTTTGGCAAAAATAAATAAATAAAAGTTTAAGGGATATACCTTGTTAATTCATTTTCATTTCTCTTTAAAGGGTGTTGGAATTTGAAAAAGGGGGAAAAGAACAAATTAATTAAATATTTTCTTCATATTTGTGCAAAATGAAACAAGGAAAAGCAAGACAAACAGTACTTTTAGTTTAACTGCAAATGAGCAGAAAATGCAAATGAGGAAACCACAATGAACTTTGAGTAAGAGTCTCACTGCAAAATTCTAAACTATTCTCACCCATAAACGCCCTTTTCCAAAGCTTACCCAATTAAAAAAAAATTCTAATGGATTAAAATTCGTTAGTCTACAAAGCATAAAGTGAAAGGATAACTCAGCCATTATCCATTATATTTCAATCTCCTGTAGCACCTAAAATACCTAGTTTGACTGACCCATTGATTAAATTGATATGCCAAAATTCTTGTTTATTCTAGTACTATCATCAGAACCTCAGAAGAGAAAACCATAAAAATAAGATTCTTCACAATTTCCAAATTAATTTTAGAAGGAACATATGGTCTACTTTAAACTTCAGAGAAATTACTGCCTTTATTCAAGTAGGCTTCCTGTACTAATGCACACTACCACGTGTCATAACTTTGGCCATCTCTATATTTCTTTTAATTGTTCACATTTTGAAAAATAATTTTTAATTAGAACATAATATCATTAAAGAGGAGAAAATTCTATTTATTATTTCTCAGCAAAGATAATGCCTACCAGATGAGCTTTATTCCTAACTTCGTTGTTAATGATGTGGGAAGCAGAGTGAAGACTGTAGAATTCTTTCAAAATGGTTTACACCATTTCACATGAAAATCATCAATTAAGGCCTAGATGTCATTTTTAAATAATTACTTTTCTAAGTATAACCACACATTAAGTTATTTGACAAATTATAAACTGATAAATGAAAAGGATACTCAAATCAACATCCCTGAAGGACAGGTGAAAGCAGTCCCTATCATCTAGCAATACATAGAATATTTTATCCACTTAGGATTTAAAGCCAAATAAAAGCTCTTGGCAGATGGAACTTTAGGAATCAATTCCAGAGAATACATACATCTCAGTCACATAGACAATAGATAAAAACACTGCAGACTTCCAGGATTTGCTTATGCTTGGGCATCTTCCCCAAATGGTATTCTGCAGCAAGATGAAATATAGATATTGATTTAGTATTTTTTATGTGCTTTTAGCTATACCATTAAACAAAATGAACTGTGAGTTCTGCCCTAAGTTTTTCATTTACTGTAACCTTTTCTCCCTGCTTGCATTTTTAGTAACAAGTATCAATCCCGTCTGATTTTGAAGGTCAATACCTTGAGCTGTCTTATCTCTGCTCTCTTATCTTCTCTCAATTTCAGTTTTTTATTTACAGAAACATCAATTATTGTTTCCATTTCTATTTCTTCTCTTTTCCTATACCTGCCAATCTTCTATCTTTACTCACTGAACAAGCACTCTAAAACTGTTCCATTTGTAAACCCACCTAAGAAAACACCTAAGGACCTGACATATGTATCAAAAAAAAAAAGTGGCAAATATTGAAGAAGGGGAGAGAATGATAATATTTATGTGGATTTTCTCCTTTCAGAACTAAAGATTAGGCAAGGGAGAAAGCAGTAAAAGACAAGGACAAAAGATTCAGAAAAGGAACAGCAACATAATAAAGGTGGGACATGCACATTCAGAAACTGGCTAGGAAAAGAGGAATAAAGGACTGTCAGCAAAAATACTAATAAGGTAATTCTGCCTCAACCATACATCTTATAAACAATCTTAGGGCACCTCAGGATCACATCCTCCAGTTTAAAAAAAAAAACTAAATCAATACACAGCTCTTTTTGTATTGGCAATTTAAATAAAATATACTACTTCAGCATTCTTTTCTTAAATCAAAAAAAGTAAAACATATATGGAAGAAAACTAAGTATTAAACAAACAGAATTATATATTTACACTCACAAATGACTTGAATCAGGTTCCTATAGGCAAAAACCTCCACTTATACAACACTATTATATGTTCACAGACTGTGTAAAGTCATCATCATAACCAACATTAATAAGATATAAGCAGTTAAAATGACCTCAAACATCCACTTGAAGACCACAATGAGAATTATATATATGGGCTGTATCAAGCATTCTTTGATCTTATCTCTAGGAAGAGCATAATATTTACTATAGTTTGATAAAGATTATTACAGTTTGACATAATTAATTATGTCAAGACCTTAGTAACCTCTGATGGGTCCAAGGTAACTATAAATGTTTGGGGCCGTCATACTTTAAACTTTACAATACAACCTTCTGAAAATTTTCTGTAGCACATACTCTAACTCAACCTATCTGTAGAGCTCATTTGAACAACTGAAACAGAGAGAGTCCAGAATAAGAAAGAGGTCCTTCAATCCTGTATAGCCTAATATAATGCCTGGATACATCCTAGAGTATATTAAACAGATAATCAAAAAGTATTAGCAAAGTCCCTTGAGGGATGGGAGAAAAAATATGAACTATTAAACTTTACCATCAGGAAATCCCCTGATACTGTGTCAAACTTTAGGGACACCTAAAGCAATAGGCCATGCCCTGATCTTGAGGCTTACTCTTGTGAGGCTTATGTAGGTTGTGGAGCAGCTTAGCCAATCTATAGGTATGCCTAAGAGTTACCTCTAGAGAACCTCTGTTGTTGCTCAGATGTGGCCTCACTCTCCCTAAGCACAACTCTGCAAGTGAAATCATTGCTCTCCCCTCTATGTGGAACATGACATCCAGGGGTGATAGTTTCCCTGGTAACATAGGAGAGGACTCCCAGGGATGAATCCGGCCCTGGCACCGTGGGATCAACAATTCCATCCTGAGCAAAAGGTGGAAAAGAAATGTAACTAATAAAGTATCAGTGGCAGAGAGAGATCAAATAGAGTCGAGAAGATACTCTGGAGGTCGCTCTTATGCAAGCTTCAGTTAGACATTGCTACCTATCATAACCTGCCAAACCTCAACCAAGACCATCCCACCCAATCCTAAAGAATACCTAGGGCAATATATCAGATTCCTCAAGGGCTGCATGCACTAGTGTAACTTTTCAGAAACCTACAACCTCCAGATGGGTCCCTGGACCAGATAAGTCCTGAAATCTAGTGGGCCCAGCCTCTCCAGAACATCAGATAGTTCCATCTCCTTATTCCATATTAGTGACAGGCCCTTCCAATGTGAAAAACTTAGAATGACCATAGCCCAAACACCCCTAAAGAGAGGGACAGAAAAATCAAAGGTGATGGTGGAGTTATACAGAGAAGATGAGATTTAACAAACGAATATGATTGCTGAATCTTAAAGTGATATCTCTTGTAATCTCCAAAATCTTAGAACAGCTAGAGGTAAAAGCCTAAAATTGTGGACTTGTAACCCATGTCAAACTCTGAAATATGTTCTACAACTAATTGTGGTGCTGTGCTTTGAAATTTATTGCTTTTTTGTATATATGTTATTTTTCACAAAAAAGAAAAAAATCGACTATGGGGATAAAAACTATTTAAGCCTCTAGCCTCCTATATTCTGGAGCAGGTGGAAGGAAAAATCAGAGAGAATCGTACGGTAGCCCATGAGAAACTCTGGGATCTGTCCTGTAACTACTTGTTGAAGAGTGCTTTGAAAAGTATTGCTTTTTTACTTCTTTGCTTTGTATATATGTTATACTATACAATAAAAAAGTTAAAGAAAAAAAAAATGCAACCTTCCGAGAAGGAAGCTGCTATATATGCAGTCTAAATCTAAAGAAGTAACATACTGGGTCAAACCACTTAATCCACAAAACATACTTAACCCTACAAGAATTAAAGGATGTCAGAATCTTAGGATTGAAAGGGAACTTATAAAGCATCTAGTAACTAGTAACTACTAATATAAGCACTAGTTCTTTATTTTTCTCTATATTCACATCATTCTCCCATACTGCAATCTATCAGTAATCTCTCATAATCTACAGTCTGGAGGTGAGGGGAAGATAATGAAGGAAAATATGTAAACTTAAAAGATTGAAAAATTATCACCCCATCCAAGAACCTGATCTGCTCTTTCTTTGAACTTAATAATCAATAATGGAATTCCTCCATCCATATAGTGGCAAGATTTCCTTTACAACATCCCAGCAGCATCTGACTGAACACTTTCTAGAACAAGGAGTTCAGTACTTAATGAATGTTGAACTGAGCTGAAAATATAATTCTAAGTTTAAGTCTGATAAAGTTTTAAATGTTAATTCTCTACTAACATAACTGTTCTAGAGTATACTTATAACTACCATGCTACCTGTTCATTTTAAACAACACTTGCAAGAAAGACCGTTATATGGAATCATAAATCTGTCTCCCCTAATTTTCACTAACTGTGCCTTCTGAAACTAATCCCTTTTCCGTTTGAGATAAAGACATGTGTCCTCATGCTCCAAATCTTCTTTTACACATTAAACATGCTCAATTCCTTCAACTAGTCAGAAAAAATGTTACATAAATGGTAATGACAGCATTGATCAGGGTAGTGGTAAGGGGATTAGAAATGAGAAGATATAAGCAACAACCTGAAGTATAGAACTAGCATTCTCCTACAAATACAACAATATTTATTTGCCCACATTTGGGAAAGGAGATTAAAGTGAATCTGGGATTTCAGGTCTGGTATCAAGCAGGGTGATGATTCCTTCCATAAGATGGAGGTGATTTGGAGATTTGTAACAAGTAAATATGAATAAGATTTTTTCACAGTCTCGTTCTGCTTATTATTGTTGCCAAGGAAAAAGTGTATCCATATTATTGAGATTAGTAACTATGTCATTTAAACACAAAAAAATCACATTTATTCGTTCATCAAGTATTTGAGCGGCTTCTCCTGTAAGGCACTATGGGAGATGAGAGATACAAAGAGCCATGAAACCCAATTTCTGCTATTAATCTTAATTTTTTTTTTGTATGCTGTGAGGAGGGGTCATATTTCATTATTTTTCCATGTGAATATCCCATTATTGCAGCACCATTTGTTGAATTTTTGTTTGTTCCTTGTTTGTTTTGCTTGTTTGCTTGTTTTTGGGAAACTGCATGGACGAGGAATTGAAGCCGGGTCTGAACTACCCCTGCACCCCCCTAACCTTATATTCTTATAAGCAAGACTATGTTTATAAATAACCATAACACAAGGCTGAATGTGGTTATGCTTTACAATAGAGATATAAGGCATCATAAATATTAAGAGAAATATTTTTCTCATTTCCAATAAAATATTTTTCTCTTTTCCACATGTGAATAATATCTCAGGGTGATACACAGACACAACTGACATTCTTCAACTACAAAGGACAAGGACACATAAATAATATAAATCTATTCCGTGTGTAATAAAGGAAAACACTAGACATATTACTTAGGAACGAGTTAACATACTCTCAACAATTGTGTCTATTGTTAAGATAAATGCTTGAATTGTATCATGTTAAGAAAAGCATTGTTTAAAATGCTCACAAACACAATTGTTTTGGCTTACAATGGAATTGTCTGATGTCACGTTTCTCATCATTCTCAATTTTAAATAATCTTATATCAAATTGGTAATAGAACCACAAATTTTAAAGCCTTACAATGCTTAATTCATATTTCCCAGGGCAGTGCAATGGTGGCTCAGCAGCAGAGTTCTCGTCTGCGCGGCCAGAGACTGGGGTTTGGCCCCCAGTGCCTGCCCATATTAAAATAAAAATTTAAAAAAAAATGCATATTTCCCATCCAATATAACTCTTCTAGCGTTCCCCATAACTATATATTATGATAAAGTTTCAAATTATGTCTACTTTAGTTTCACAAAATACTGATTTTATAGAAAAAATCTATTAAAAAGTACTTTAGTAGGAACCTAAGTATATTTTAAACTGATAACATAATCACACAGAAAAAAATAGTGAAATAACCTCTGAACACCTATTTTGACTATATACCTTTAGTGGAATATAGTCTACAGACATAAAACGACAAAAAGAACTCTTTACTTGCTAGATTTGTTGGACGTAGTATTGGTCTAGTAATTCTAAAACTATTTTATGTGTGTTGTAGGCTAGATTAAATGAATAAATTTATTGATTTGAATCAGAATTATTCCTAAGGGAAAAGGCACATACAAATACAAACTGGGGTTTTTGTTACACGGTTATTCTACTGTGACATACTCTGTGGTGTTGAAATTGAATTGAAGGTATCCTATAAACTCGTGATTTCTTTAAATTTATATACATGTATGTATGCATGCGTGTGTGTATATACGTATCTACTTACACTACTTACATATACATTTACATATGTATATGTGTATATATATCTTAATTTTAATATATATTTATATATTAATTCCTATCTCTAGCTACTTAAGAGGCTTCAGAAGCAATGACACACTCCAGTAGCAATAAGAATATCCAATGGCCAGATCTTGGTTTCTAAGTACCATTCCCCACTAAAATGAACTAGGACTCCATATTGAAAAGCCTGATTCCAAACAGGTAAAATTAAGAAGGGCCTGGAACATCTTATTGTGCCAGAAAGAAAGAAAAGAGCTCAGATACCAATGGGGATAATCAAAAAGACATAAGAAACAGCTTAAAGAGATTGCCACTGACCAAATTTGAGATAATTTAATCATCAGAAAAAGAATGAAGGTAACAGATTATAACACATAAGATAAATTTTTGAAAAAAGAATACTTGGGTACATAGTGATACCAAAACAAAAAGGGAAGAGAAGGAAAACTCTTCTTCAGAAAAGATGGCCAGTAAATATATGTAGAAGGACTGACAGAATTAGAAGATCACTACTTGGCAACCAGCTATGTAATGATTGATTCAGACAAGGTTCTTCAGCAAGCGCTAAAATCACTGGATAAAAATACATGTAGATTGAAAAGTAGGACATCTATATGGTTTTGGTTTCACTTTATCATCCCCATGGATTACTTATTACAAATTGTAAAAGGTACTTTTAGAATGGAGAAATCTGGCTAAACTAAGTGATAGATCTTAACATAACCAATAATAAAAAAAACCTTATTCCTGATGTGATGAAATGAGGAGTTCATAACATCATCTATAGGTAGTTCTGAAAAACTAATTAGCCTGAAACTAAATTGTGAGAAAACAATCAGACAAATTTTGTGGGCATTCTACAAAACAATTGGCTTGGAGCCTTCAAAAATGTCAATTTCATGAAAGACCAAGAAAGAAAAATTAAGAACTGTTTTAGATAAAAGAAAACAAACATGACAACGAAATACAATTCACAACTCATACCTGGATTCACCATTCAAAAAGAAAAAAAAACTATAACAGGCTTTACTCAGATTTGGGGGGAAATTCGAATGTTTTAATATAGACTGTACATTAAATATTATCATCTCAAGAATAAATTATTTGCATATGACAATAGCATTATAGTTATGCAGAAGAATGTCCTAGTCTTAGGAGATGCTGTGGCAGCCCAGGGCCTGGACCCCTCCTAAATGGCCCACAACAAACCCACTTTAGCCAAGGACAAAGGTCAAGAAAGGAAACTTTCTCCCTGGAGGGAGAAGAATGTAACCACAGATGTAAAAGGGCAATTGATTGTATCTTAGTCTTGAACACTAATCTTAGTAAAACAACACGTGTTAGGCTCCTTTAATTATTATACTAGAGACTTGATGTCCTCATACTATATAGAATGTCTTTGTTCTAAAATCTTATATTACTCCAGGGGGGGCACGCGGGGAATGTACTCACAGACATAAAATGGCACTGAGTGTACCTTAGTCTTAAATACCAATCTTAGTAATACATCAAGTTTTAGGCCCCTTTAATGATTATACTTGATGTCCTCATACCATACAGAATGTCTCTGTTCTAAAATCATATATTCTTGTATTCCCCTGTCCCTTGCGGAGCACTAAACATACAGAACAGCCGCCACCAGAGAACCCCTCCTGTTCATAAGTCCCAATAAACCTATGTCTGCTTCTGTCCCTGGAATGATTTTCAATCCCACAGCAGCCCCAGCCCATGCTCTGCATGAAATCAGTTTGGGCCAGAACAAATGCGTGATGAAGTATTTAGGTAATAAATGTCATGATGTCCCCACCTTACTTTCAAACAGTTAAGAAAAAAAAAAGTTATGATGAGAGAAAAGAGACAGAGAGAGCAACTGAGGCATAATATTAACAACTGGTGAATCTAAGTGAAGGATATACAAGTATTCATTACACTATTCTTTCAACTCTTCTACAGGTTTGAAACTTTCAAAAGAGGAAAAGTTTGGGGAAAAAAAAGTAAAATAGAAGTTAAACTGTCTACAGCTGACAGACTTAGTTTAATCTACTGCAAGAGGCTGTATAACCAAGAACACAGGCAAATGGCTTAGACTTTCCTGGCCTGAGCCTGACCCTAACATGCAGAAGCCTGTATAATTGTTTAGTTTTTCTCATCTATAAAATATGAAAAAAAAAATTCCCACGTTACCAACTTTTAAATTTAAAATCAACTTTTACATTTAAAAAATTATAAAATACTTTAAAAGTTGAGAGATTATTAAGTAATTATTAGTACATACAACAGTGAAGAGAGACATGAACTTGGAGTCAAAAGAGGTGAATTTGCCACATATGTGATTTGTTTCCCTCAGTTCCTCACACATTTGTTCTAAGAACAAAATTAGAAATAAGTAAAACCACTTTGTAAAGTACATAAATTCATCCAGATATTAGTTATTATTTCATAGTGTACTTTTAGGATTCTAGGATATATCTTACACCGTATCACCATTTTTTATTACTCTTAGCTAAAATAAAATGCAACATCCGTAACAAAAAAAACACCAAGACAATTATGTCTCTGATATATTCAAGCTAGCATAAATTCCAAACCCCAAACTCCTAAAATCTAACTACTTCTTCACCTCAAACTAAAAAGCAACAAAGTTCAGAAAGGTTTGGCTAAAATAAACACAATAATCTTAACAAATAATGAGTAATTACAAACAAATCCACCACCAGTTTCTAATGTAGCTCTCTACTAGGTATTTTGTTAATCCATGTACATCTATCACCTATTTAATCCTCACAACAACTCTATAAGGCAGGTACTATTATTATGCTTATGTTATAAATAAATAAAGGCTTGGAAAGGCTAAGTAACTTCTACAAGAGCATACTGCTAATAAATAGCAAAAAGGTCTTAAAGCCAGGCAGTCCAAAGTCCATGCTCCTAATCACTACATATACACTACTGCTTTACTATGAAATGCAAGATTTAAACAAGAAACTGGCTGCACTGATTCAATATCTATAATTATACAAATGAGACATTTTTAAAGAAAAATCAAAAGTATGTTTTTCCCCAAATGCATTTATATTTACAAATGTGACAATTAATGAAGTTAGAATTTAATCAGATCCCAGTTTGTCAAATCCCAAACGAAAACAAAGATTATGTATAACTCAGTTACCTACTGATATATTAATATATATGATTTAATACATTACATATAAATTCAAAACAGATACTATCATATTCACAGATGCTTTCATCTAGAACTTCACTCCCTGTTCATCCAAGAAAAAAAAAGGGGGGGGGCTGAAAAAACTTACTTCAAGCATACCATTCCTCAAATATATTCAACCAAAGCAATGACATAAAAAGAAAAAGAAAATAACTAAGGAATTAACCTTGAATACTGCTACCACAATAAAAAAGTAACAGTAAGTAAAGCATATCCCTTAACCCTGGTCCTCTTTCAATGTTCTCTATCTCAATGAATTGCACCACAAATCACCAATTACATAAGTAAAAAACACAGGAATCACTGACGATGAATTCTTCTTCCATATCCCCCATATCCAATCCAGCACTCAATTCCACCTCTTAAACATCTCTAGAATTCATCTATTTCTGTCTTGTCATCGTCACCATCACCATATCCAAAAGAACATCATCTTTCATCTGTGCTACTCCAACAATCTCCTAAATGGTCTTTCTTATCCATACTCTTATCCCTCTGCAATCAGTCCTTCCCTTGAATGATATCAAGGTCTGTTTTATAGCACCTACCATAGTTGTAATTTCAAATTTCTTTGAGTATTTGATTAGTGTCTGCCTCCCAATTACACAATAAGTTTTATGAGGGCAGATACTGTATTTACTCACCACAGTATCAGTGTGGTCTTAGAACAGTAGCTGGTTAACAAGCACTAAGGTACTGAATGATTTGTGAGATTGGAAATTTATTTATAAATAGTAAAAAATAAAGTGGTTATAAGACTCACCAAGTGTCATAAAGAGTACCTTATTTCATCAACGCTAGGTCACATACTTTTTACATTTTAACTCTGAAACAGAAATACATCTTACAGTTGATGATGTTTGTTTTATTGAGAACATGTTTTTCTTTTGTAATAGTACATAAATAATGGTACGTCTTGGAATCAAAAATGCCATGATTTGATGAAATAGCTATATCTACAAAATACTTTACCACCTGGCCCACTCAATTCAAACATGGTAATCTTCTAGCCTCTTGTCTGTCTTGCTATCACCCCCTCCCTAACACTCAGTAATTAATAGGTTCTACTGGTTCTTTCACAACAGTTCTCAAATCCATCCCTTTTTCCATTCCCACTGTAAGCACTCCAGATCTAATTCTTCATTGCCTCACATCTGATCTCTTGCAACTGCTTCTATCATTTGAACATTTGCTTCAAATACCACTAACACTACACACCTACTATTACGTGCAAGTACCTGGATATTTAAAGCAAAGCAGTCCAGTTACTTATCCCTCCCTCTAGTCTCTCTCTCCTACAATTCAGCCTTCAGAATTTTGTTTATCTTATACCTCAACATGGAATCGCTTTCCTCTCAATTTCTAACTAATCCCTACACGTTATTCAAGATTAAATTTCACCTTTTTCATGAAATCTTCCCTAATTTCTCCTTTCAACTTTGGCATTCTAAAACATTCATATAAAAGTTAATGCAGTATTGGCTATATTTTCTACTCCTTGAAGACAAGATTTACATCATATACATTCTGCTAGAGCATAAGCTCTCTGAGAATAGGGACTTTTGTGTTTATTTGCACTGCTATATTCCCACAACCTAGAAGAAAATCTGGCACAGCTGCTCAGTAAGTATTTGGTAAATTAATGCTTTTTTATATCCCAGTTGTAGAAAACAAATCTTTGTAGCTGTGGTACAGTGGAAAAAGTCAAAGAGAACTGGACTAAATGACAAATTCTTTGGACCTCAGTTTCTTCATCTGCTAAATATAAATACTCAGTATCTCAACAGTGGTAATAATTAAATGAGATAATGCATTAAAAGCATCTAGTACATCTCTGAAGACAAGAGAATGTACTCAGCAAATGTTTTATTGATTTTGTGACAATAAACGATAAGAAGTTATCAATAAGGGACTACTAAATGAATAAAATCTCAGGAAAAATATAAAGTTTGTATAATGTGTAGCCTCTTCTCATTCTTACAATAAAGAATTCTGGGGTTTTTTTTAATTCTTTATTGTAAAAAAATTTGCTCTGAAACATTGTACATTTAGCCCCAAATCCTAAGCATGGTGGACCCCATTTCATATTAATTAAGAATAATCCAAATTTGATAGGATACCAATATTAATATTTATATTTTACTGACATGTATAGATTTTATTTGATTGCTGAAAGAAAATGATAATTTTACTATTAGAATCTCCATAATACAACAGTCAGCATTAAAGAAAAGCTACGCACTCAGAAACCCAGGAAGTACAGAATCTCTTTCTACAAAACATTAGTAAGTAGCATACAATGCAGTTTTACCAGAGCTATCAAAGTATCTAGAAATTCCTCATAAACAATTATTGCAAATCAACTTTTAAATATTTGAAACCCCTAATATTTGGATCCCATTTTACAGGGAAAAAAAGAATATCAATTAAATGGTTTTAAAATTCCTTACCCTAAAGTATACAATTGCTTATATTGGCCACTTTCTAACTTTAAACAGGTGAATGATTCAATATGGCATTAGATTATTGGAGTAATTAGAAACTCTTCACTGTTCGGAGACAAAGGTTTATTAATTTGTAACTTGGAAAATACACAGGCTTTACTTTCCATGCCTCAAAGGTTTATTAATTTGTAACTTGGAAAATACACAGGCTTTACTTTCCAAGCCTCTCCAATCCCTTTGGATACTTTCAATGACTCATAATCTAGTTACAAATCACAAGCAAGAAGAAAAGATCACTCCCTTGTGTCTATCTGCTCTCAACTAACAAGAAATAAAACGCAAAAACTCCAACTAGGTACATACAGTCTAAGCACAAAGAGAAGAAAATTCCTACGCAGGATATAGAGCTGGAGGTATACACCTCTCTAACTATAGGTTTGCAGTGAACCCCAGAGGGGAAAATTACCAATACAAAATCTTAAGAAATATAAATTCAATAAGTAGACGCATGCTGAGTTGACCAATGGTCTATCGTACTGACCAACTATCATTTGAGCGGGGAATTTTTTAAAACCGTATGTTAGAATGTATTCCGGACCTCCAACCCAAAAAGCCTTTAGATGTGGACAGCGTTAGAAGGGTTGAAAGTAAGCGAGAACAGATCCCTGTAAGAGAATGAACGTTCATGTCCGATGGACAAGCAAGCGCGTTAAAGCACTCAGGCGAGGGTGGCATGGTGTGAAGCAGTAATGAAGGCCA
Organism: Myrmecophaga tridactyla; assembly: GCA_004026745.1. Taxonomy (NCBI): domain Eukaryota; kingdom Metazoa; phylum Chordata; class Mammalia; order Pilosa; family Myrmecophagidae; genus Myrmecophaga; species Myrmecophaga tridactyla. The sequence goes on along the minus strand of PVIY010018840.1, from coordinate 11,193 downwards.
TAAAGGGAGAGAGGAACTACTAAAGAGAAAACTCAGAACTCCGGGGCCCGACTTCTATTTATTGACTGATCCAGTAACTTTACAGGAAGAAAGAGGGCGGGCAGAGCACTGGCATGGGAAAGTGAAAAAAAAGGATGCGAGAGCTCAGGGGACAATAAATCCGAGCCTGGGATACCTAAGAAAAGCCACAGGTGGAGGGGGAACAGCTGCCCACAGGAAGGCGTTCGGGTTGTCTCCAGAGGCCGGGACCGGGCGAGAGTCAGAAAACAAACGACACCAGAAAAGGCAGACGAGGGAGGCGCCACGGCGACGGTTGGCCCCGGGCACCCACTGAGGGCAGGGCCCCAAGAAAACCGGTCATTCGGGAACCAGAGACCGAGCCCAACCTTCTCCTGACTCCGCTGGCTGAGTCGTCCCCTCACCGAAACTGTACGGGCTGTGCAGGAGCCACCACCCCAGGAAATGTCCAGCGTTGCCAGCTGCCGCCACAAAGACAGCCAGCACACACACGCGGCGACCTCAGCGCGACAGCCACAAGGGCCTCGGGCTCCCGGGCCGCCGTAGTGAAAAGAACGGCCTTCCCTCAAAGCCCCGGGCCAGCTACTTCCGGAGCACTGGGCCCTCGCCATTGGCGGCCGCCATGGCAACCCCTGAGGCGCCGCCGCCTCCTTTGCCGCTTGCTGCAGCCATCCCCTTTTACCACCCTTTCCGACCCAACAGCTAAGTCAGAACCAAGGAATGCTACGAGGGGCATCTCTGTGATAGACACACCACCTTACAGATGTCGTAAGCTCTTCTTGTACAATTGGACTTCAATTCCCAGCATGCCCTGGAATAGGCGTCCGCCAATCTGGTCCGGAAACTACAAGAGCCAGCATGCACTGCGGCCGCCGCCTCTCCCCGCTTCTCCGCCTCTCCCCGCTTCTCCGCCTCTCCCCGCTTCTCCGCCTCTCCCCGCTTCTCCGCCTCTCCCCACCGCCCCACCCACGCTCCCTCCCGTGCACTCGACTTAAGAGGCCTCCTTAAATCTTTTAGGGGGGCCAATGTAGACCTTCCTGCCACACCCCACTTTGGTACAATTCCCAATACTCCCTCATCCTGTTGGATAGGTACACTTAACCAAACCATAGTTGACGCTGCAGGTTGGTAGTTTAAAAAATGTCAAGGAGAACTTCACCCACTCTATGAGACCAAAAGAAGAAAGGCTTATTTTGTCCAAAACCTAAATTTTCTGTAGCACATAATCTAACTTAATCTGTCTGGATAGAACATGTAAACAAACCCAAACAAGTGGAGCCCAGAATGGGAATGAGGGCTTGTAATTCTGTATAGCTTAATGCAAGGCCCAATACATCCCAGAGTATGTGAGCAGATAATTAAAAAGTATTGGCAAAGACCCTTGAGGGTTGGGAGAAAAAATATGGAACTGTTAATCTTCACCACTGGGGATACTGTCTCATATTTTAGGGACTTGGGAGTCCCTTGATCTTGAGGCTTGCTCTTGTGAAGCTTATGTATGTAGTGGAGAAGCTTAGCCTACCTATAGGTATGCCTAAGAGTTACTTCCAGAGGACCACTTTTGTTGTCCTGATGTGGCCTCTTTCGCTCTGTAAGCCCACCTCTGTAAAGAAAATCATTACCCTCCCTTCTATGTGGGACATTACATCCAGAGGTGAAAGTCTCCCTGGCAACATGGGAAATGACTCCCAAGGATGAGCCTTGCCCTTGCATGGTGAGACCAACAATGCCTTCCTGACCAAAAGGGGGAAAAATAATTGCCACAAATAAGATATCAGTGACTGAGAGAGTTCAAATAGAGTCAAGAGGCTACTCTGGAAGCTACCTTTATGCAAGCATCAGCTAGACATTGCTATTTATCATGGTTTGCCAAACCCCAACCAAAACCATTCCTGCCTACCCTAAAGAACACCTAGGGCTCTTTTCAAGAGTCTACAGAGGTTCCATGCACTATGATTACTTTCAGAAACCTACAACCTCCAGATGGGTTCTAGGCCAGATAAGTCCTGAAACCCATAAGGGCCAGCCTCTTCAGAACATCACTAGTTCCATCCCCCTATCCCATACTAAGAACAGCCCTTCCCAACATGAAAAAGTTAGAACAGACACAGCCCAAATACCCCTAAAGATTGGGAGAAAGATCAAAGCAGAAGGTGGCATTATAACAGAAGATAGGATTTAACAAATGAGTATGACTGCTGAATCATTATATTGATATTTCTTTTAGTCTCCAGTGTCTTGGAGCAGCTAGAAAGAAAAACCTAAAATTGTGGAACTATAACCCATACCAAACTCTGAAATCTTTTCTGTAACTAATTGTTGTGGTATACTTTGAAATATATTGCTTTTTTGTATATGTGTTATTTTCACAATTAAAAAGAAAGGGAAAAAAAACAATGAAGTACAATGAAGCGAAGAAGAATAAAATGAAAAAAAAACATCAAGAAATGTGTGCACTCATTTTCTACATTCAGATTACTTTCAAGGAATGAGAGGACAGTTTGCAGAGATTCTTATGTAGTGGAAAATTTTATCCTCATGCCTAAGGGATGTTAAGAGGAATGCTAAATTTATTGCAAAATGTAATTCTATATCATTTTGCAGTACTATAAGATTTTTCTGGAGCATGTACTTCCAGGAAGGCTCTTGAATTATATAGGAAATATTAGTCAGAGCTAGAACTAAAATTAACAGTCCAAAGTACCTGACCAGGAAACTACGTAGGAAAACTTTTCAGAATGCAGAGTTGAAAAGGTTCAAAATTAAACTTGAAACCTTTTTTCTATTTTTTAAATGTGTTTAATGGTTTGAATTATAATCTATTATTATTATTATGACAAAAACAGGTAACTGGAGCTATTTATTTTTGTTTGGTAGGGGCAACCTAGTAACCAGTCAAAGGGTATATAGCTAGATCACAAATGAAACATTTATTAAAGTGAGCAAAGTAACTGCTTTCTTGCCTGATTAGAATAGCCTACCTGGTCTGACATGTTGTTCTCTGTTCTAATTTTTTAGGATAGATATTAGGCATTTCACAAGACCTCGAGATGCCTTTTTGAGGCTTTCAAAAGGATTTCTTGAACGAAGATATCTTACTTTTGGTATTCTGTATTAAAGGCCATGAGAACCAATTCTTGAATTCTTAAAATAACTATATGGTAATTATATAAAATAAAATTGCATCTATACAACTGTGCTGGTTTGAAAGGAAGTATGCCCCCTAGAAAAGCCATGTTTTGATCAAAATCCCATTTCATAAAGGTGGAATAGTCCCTATTCAATACTGTATGTTTGAAACTGTAATCAGATCATCTCCCTGGATGATGTGATTTGTCAAGAGTGGCTGTTAAACTGGATTAGGTGACGACATGTCTTCACTCATTTGGGTGGGTCTTGATTCATTTATTGGAGTCCTTTTATAAAAGAGGAAACATTTTGGAGCATGGGAGATTTAGAGAGAGCAGAACGGCATAGCCATGAGACGCAGGGTCCACCAGCCAGCGACCTTTGGAGATGAAGAAGGAAACTGCCTCCAGGGAGCTTCATGAAACAGGAAGCCAGGAGAAGAAACTAGCAGATGATGCCATGTTCGCCATGTGCCCTTCCAGATGAGAGAGGAACCCTGACCGTGTCCACCATGTGCCCTTCCACTTGAGAAAGAAACCCTGAACTTCATCGGCCTTCTTGAACCAAGGTATCTTTCCCTGGATGCCTTAGATTGGACATTTCTATAGACTTGTTTTAATTGGGACATTTTCTCTGCCTTAGAACTGTAAACGAGCAACTTATTAAATTCCCCTTTTTAAAAGCCGTTCTGATTCTGGTATATTGCATTCCAGCAGCTAGCAAACTGGAACAACAGACCTTGGTTTTGTATAGATTTACAGCAAAACAAATTTTATTAGATTAGAAAAAGGGGGTAGGAAGCCTTTCATTTTTACAATTTCATATAAAAGTCACAGAGGGAAATTATATTTTGTAACACTGACATGGAACCAGCCACCATACAAACTGCTTTCCAACTCCAGTGTGCTAAATTATGCAACACTAGCAGGTAAATATTTAAAATCTGCGATCGGTCTACTGCTTTCCGGACTCATGCACCAAAACAATATGAATGCAGTGAGAAAAAACACCTCCACTGGAATGATTCAAAGGTAATGTTGAGAAACCATAATTAGCTTTTCTGCTATTCATAGGTGTTAGTAGTAAATAAATACATAATTGCATCCACTTATTAGTGATGTTATAAAGGAAGCTTTAAAACTATGCTAAATATTTGATATGTGTTATTTCTAAAGCAGTTTCATGGTTCCATTGTGTAAATGAATGTGGAGTTTAAAGAGAGCATCATTTATGTAATAGGCCTTCTGCTTTTTAAAGAGGTTGTTGCAGCTGCAGCACTTAGCAATTATTCTCTCTTCAAAATATGTCTTTGACTTTCCAACGCAGTCAATCCCAGCCACCTAAGAGTTAAAATTGGAAATGCTGCTCATCTCAGTTCAACAAATACACGAGTGCTCCTATGAGCCAAGGCACTATAAGCTATTTCTGAAGCATAGAAAGATTTGATAATTAAGAAAGATTTAAAGGGAAATGAAAAGCCAGTAAGAGTTTTATCACAATGGAACCCAAAAAAGTGAAATAAATGTGACATGACTTTTAATAATCACTTAAACATTTGGTTAATGGGAATTCTATAATAGACAGTATCATTTTCTTAAACACAGGAGACATATCTTAATTTTGCATATTCCTCTCAACTCTTGGCTCAATACTTTGCACAGAGTAACTGGTTCTCAATAAAAGTTTGTGGAAGTTCACGGTGATGACTGAGGCCCTGAAACTCCGTACGCGTTCATCTTATCTAGTTCTAAAGTAAAATACTCCTAAGGTGTATTTTATGGTTTTTTTAATTAATAACTCATGTTATGAAATATAGTAAAATAACTATTAAAACTACAATATTCAATCAATCAGGACACCACACTCAATAACTATGAAAGACAGCGATTTGCTGCTTAGATGTGCTTCATACATAATTGACTTATCTTCATTGTATTCAAGCCCTTTCTAAAATATTATCATATCCCAGGGCATACCAACCATTTGAATAACACTGATTATTATATAGTTCCAAAAGTTTGTTAGTAAATTTTAATCTTTAATTTCTACCCAGTGTCCTTCCTATCCATCTTTGTCTTGGACCACAGAAAGATGTAGGTTGCATTCAATAAGTAAATGTGTCCCATGACCATGAATGCCTGATTGGAGATATTATATTGCAATAAATTGAGATTAGTCTTGATGAGACAAATACCTTGCCGATGTTTAAAAGCTCATCATTTATGTAGCGGAGAGGCTGGAGGGAACCGCCTGAAAATGTAGAGCTGTGTTCCAGTAGCCATGTTTCTTGATGATGATGGAACAATGATACAGCTTTCACAATGAGACTCTGTGAATGTGAAAACCTTGTGTCTGATGCTCCTTTTAGCTACTATATCAACAGAAAAGTAGGACATATGGAAAAAAAAGTAAATAATAGGGGGAACAAATGTTAAAATAAATTCAGTTTGAAATGCTAGTGGTAAATGAAAGCGAGGGGTAAGGGGTATGGTGTGTATAATCTTTTTTTCTCTATTATGGTTTTATTTCTTTTTCTGTTGTCTTTTTATTTCTTTTTCTAAATCGATGCAAATGTTCTAAGAAATGATGAATATGCAACTATGTGATGATATTAAGAATTACTGATTGTATATGTAGAATGGAATGATATCTTAATGTTTTGTTTGTTAATTTTTTTATAATTAATAAAAAAAGTTTAAAAAAAAAAAAGCTCATCATTTATTTTAAGGAAAACTTGGTGTTTCCTAGGCTGCTGAAAACAAATACCATGAAATGGCTCAGACTGAACAATGGGAATTTATTAGATTATAGTTTTGAAGCTGAGAAAATGACCAAAGCAAGGCATCATCAAGGTGGTGCTTTCTTCCCAAAGACCAGCTGCCTGTGATCCGTGGCTCCTCTGCCACGTGGCAGGCACCTGGGGGTATCTGCTGGTCTCTCTCTTGTATTCCGGGTTTCACTGCTGACAGCTTCTTGTTTCCATAGCTTTCTTTCCCTCTGTCTGTATTCATTCCATTTATAAAGGATCCAGTAACAGGATTAAGACCCATCCCAAATAAGGTGGGTCACACTTTAACCAAAGCAGCAGCATCAAAAGGTCCTACTTAACATAGGTTCACACGCACAGGAATGGATTAGATTTATGTTTTCTGGGATATATATAGCTTCAATACACCACACTTAGTGAAAACATTTCTCCTTTCCAAATCACCTTTATTCTCTCCCTTCTACATCTTCAGTCTCTCTGTTCACTATTCACTGGAGCTTTTACCTCAGACTACAAATATACACATATTTCCCATAATTTTGACAACACCTTCAGTGGATTTAGTTTCCTCCTAACTCCAGTATTCTGTCTTCCTCTTCCTTTTATAGCTATACTACAGCAAGCGCTACAAAGTGAACTTTAGCCTTGGAATGCAGCACAGTGTCTGTTCACAGCAACAACTAACACTTATTAAACACTCAGCTCTGTGCTAAGTCCTAGAAATACAAAGGCAATTCACGTAAGAAGCTTATGGCCGCGTGATACAGTGTGTTAACTCCTACAATAGAGATAAGAGCTAGGTAGTCAAGAGAATAAGGAAAGTAAGTTATTCTCAAGTTGAAGGATCTCAGAGGAAAGAGTTCTTGAGATGATTTAGCAAAGATAATAATTAGCTAGCTGCAGAAGAGGAAAGTTCAACCAGTTCAGGATAAAGCAGTAAGTGAGAGTGAGGGGTGGCGAGAGATAAAGCTGGAAAGACAGACTGGGCAATTTCATAGAAGGACCTCACATACTGTGAGGACCTTGGACTTCATCTGGGTAAATTGGCTGGGTTAAACAATGGGAATTTATTTGCTCACTGTTTTGAGGCCAGGACAATGTCCAAATCAAAGCATTGTTAAGGAAATACTTTGTCCCTGAAGACTGAAGCATTCTAGGCTGGCTGTCAGCAATCCTTGGTGCCTTGGTCACACAGTAAAGCACATGGGGCATCTAGTCTTCTCCTTCTCTTCTGGGTTCTGTTTCAGCTTCTTGCTACCCGTGACTTTCTTTCTCTCTATCTGAATTTAATTCCACTTATAAGGACTCCAGTGATAGGATTAAGGCCCATCCTGATTGAGGTAACCTCATCTAAAGGGCCTACTTACAATGGATTCACACTCTCAGGAATGGATTAACACTCTCAGGAATGGATTAACTTTAAGAACCTGTTTTTTGGGGTACGTACAGACCAAAAAACTAGACACCATAACATAGCCAAGTTGACACATAAAATCAACAATAGCATGTTACAAAGGCATTTTCGTGATTGAGCTGCCAGCTGAACTAGGCAATTTTTTCTTGGAACCTCATTTTTATGTTGCGAAGAAAAAAAAACAAGTGATAAACTGTACTTATTCAGACATTGGCATTTGGTGGGCATGTTCTAAATGTTGAATGAAGTGATCCTGTTACTCCAAGGAAAACAACGATATTTGTGGCTGATGATAAAATTGGAGCTTTTAAATGAAAATTAGAATGCCAAACAACTTTTATCTGCCACTGTGAGTTAGTTAGCGTCCCAATTCTTGATGACTTTTCTGACTAGAAAAACACGCAGGTGAAGAACACAGCTTAGAGCTTTTACACTGACTGTCCCCTCTGCCTGGAATGCTCGCTTCCCAATATCTGCTGGGCTTCGTCCCTCTTCTCCTTCAAATCTCCATTCAAATGTCACCTTCTCACTGAGGCCTATCCTGGCTACCGTATTTAAAAATGCAATCCACCTCTTATTACTCTTGGTTTCCCTTTGCATCCTCTATTTTTCTTGCCCCCACCACAATTACCACAAGACATATCAACTTGCAACATTGTATACAATTTACTTATTTATTTTAGTATTTTAGTTATTGTTCTTTTTCTCACTCAACCTATTAAATGTAATTTCCTTAATAACGAGAACCATTTTTTTAGTTACTGATGTAACTTGATCCCCTAAGAGTACCTAGTCCATTGTAGGTAAGCCATAAATATTCATTAAACTAACAAATGTTTGTAATAATTACTTTGTGTAATTATATTCATAAATTATAAATCTTTAAGATTATATATCAATCTGTTAAGGGTCATTATCTTGGTTATATTATATATTTCTTTAATGTTGAATTTTTCTCCATGACCATGTGTTATTTTTATAATCAGAAATATATAAATGCATTTATTCAAATATATGTATATATGTTTATATAGATATATATATGCATTTATACACACACACATACGTATATTTAACCCAGCTCAAATGTCATTTCTGATGCAAAGCATTCCCCAGTTGGAATTTGTTCCTCTTCTATGCCACAATAAGACTCTATATCTTTATTAAATGCTATTCACTTTCCACCTTCTCAAAAAATCCATTATATATATGCTTGTCTTCCACAGCTCTTCAGGGACAAGACAGCATCATGTTCACAGAGGCACCTGGCCCAATGTTTGATACATGGTAGGTATTTATTTATTCAAGTGAGTTTTTGAACAGCCTTGCCTCAAATACTAATATTTTTAAGCTAGAGTAGATTCATTAAGAAACTGGCATTTATCTTACAGTGTTACAGATTATATGAATGTAAATAAATAAGTAGTTATTACTTATTAATATTTATGTATCATATAAGTACTATTCTAGTTTGCTAGCTGCCAGAATGCGATATATCAGAAATAGAATGGCTTTTAAAAGGAGAGAATTTATTAAGTTGCAAGTTTACAGTTCTAAGGCCATGAAAATATACCAATTAAAGCAGGTCTATAAAAATGTCCAAATTAAGACATCAACAAGAGCTTACCTTCACTCAAGGAAACCCAATAAAGTTCAGGATTTCTCTCTCAACTGGAAAGTCACATGCAGAACGTGGTGATGTCTGCTAGTTTTCTCTCCAGGCCACTTGCTTCATGAAGCTCCCCAACGGTCATATTCCTTCTTCATCTCCAAAGGTCTCTGGCTGCATGGGCTCTCATGGTTCTCATGGCTCTCTAGCTTTCTTCAAAAATTTTCCTCTTTTAAAGGATTCCAGTAAACTAATCAAGACCCACCTGGAATGGGTGATGTCACATCTCCCTCTAATCAAAGGGTAATACCCACAACTGGGTGAGTCACATCTGCATGGAGATAATCTAATCAAGTTTCCAACCTACAGTGCTGACTAGGGATTAAAAGAAACAGCTGCTTCCACAAGAGTGATCAGGATTAAAGCATGGCTTTCCTAGAGCACATAATCCTTTCAAACCAACACAAATACTGATACACTTATAAATAAGTGTATTTGTTAGTGTTATTACTTATTAAATAAAAATAACTTTAAAATAAGTACTGAGACTTATAAAAGTAATCTTTCCCAGCTTTAGTATTTCTGTAGAGAAGTAAAATAGAATAAATATCAATAACAATTACCTTCTGGCTGTCTTTTTATTTTTAAATATATAAACCTAATATTTTATGACTATGTTAAAAACTATAGCTTTATGATATTGAAATTTACTGTCGGTATTACGTTAATATTAGCATTAAAAAATAGTAGACCCCTTTCCGAACCTCCCCACAATTGAAAATTTAAGATCTGGTTTTCAGTTCAAATGACAAACTGCCATTATTAGACTTTTCCTCTTCCTCCAAGCACACTGAATTCCTGAGTCTCCAAACACCCAAAATAGATAATCCTATTTCAAGTGTGCATGGGGGAAGGGGAGGGTCACTATCTTTAGATTCAGAGGAGTTCTGAATAGGACCAAGCAGAAATTTAGGTCAACAGGAGGAATTTTTATGAGCAGTGTTTAACTTGCTCTTTCCCCAGATAGCAGGTAATATAGAAAAAAGAGCTATGGGGTTTGTTGGAAAAGAAATATTTATGACTAGTTCACAGTAACTTGGAAATGTGCTTTTAAAAATACAGCTGGGTAAAAAATTATAGTTATAAAATAATCACAATTCTGTTAAACAAATGAATGGAAAATTATACTTAGAAGAAGATATGGAGAAATCCAGGTCAAAATGTCAACTAGTGGTTGCCTTTAAATGATGAAACTTCATTTCCCTGTGCCTGACCATGCAAAAAAAAAAAAAAAAGATAAAACTTAGAGAGATTATTTTTTCTTACTGTTATTCTATATTTCATAGATGTTTTACAATCTGCATGTATTTATTTTATAATTGGAAAAATAGTAACCTTTAAAAGAATAGAAGGTAGAAAGAGAAGGCGACAAATAGAAAATGTAAGCTTTGGAGTCAGACTGATCTGAGTTCAAATCATCCCGAATGTTCCATTCTATTAGACAGGCCAAGCAGTGCAAAAAATATTCAATACCTGCTGGGTTCCAGATGCTGAGACAAAACAATTCTGTCACTAGTCCCAAGAAATAGCCATCCCTGTTCTGAATCCTGACACTTCAGAGCATCCTAGGAATCGTACACTCACACAATATGTGCTAAAAGTAACTGTATATCATTGTCGTTCTCTTTATGGCAGTTGGCCCTGGCCCAGTACAATCCACAACCTTAAATGTCTGTTCTCATGACTGAATTGTGCAGGCTCAGGGGAAATGCCTCTCCACCTCTCCTGCCCTACAAGAGGCATCTGTGTTCAAATGCTGTAATGGTTTGTGGGTTTTGCTTGTGGCAACATCAACGATAAACACAGCTAAGAATATGGAGAGGATGTGAGTGGCAAAGGGCTTAAGAAAGAAAAGAGACAAATTAACTTGTCCAATCCTTCCTCTTAGCATGAATGCAACAGGTTTTTGCATAGCAAAGAATTATTTCCAGGTAGTACCAAGCATCTACCTTCCTGCTTCCGTTCCTGTTCCAGTGTGTGGGTGCCAGGTTCCCACGGATGAGCGTGGTGTTCACGACAGCTGTGATGGTGACTGAGGTTGGCAAACTCCTCAGATCCCCACCTCCAGCCATTCATGCCCTTGTGCAATCACCTCCCCTTTGATTGTGGCCTGGACCTAGTGTCTTGCTTCTAATGAACAGAATACAGCAAAGTGGTGGGATGTCTCATTCATGATTAGGTTTTAAAAGACTATGA
>PVIY010018839.1:0-46852 GCA_004026745.1 Myrmecophaga tridactyla | reverse complement strand
TGATGGACTCTCTGCTTCGTGGTACTGCAGCATTCTCTGCTCTCTCTGAATCTCTCATTCTCCAAAATGTTTCCTCTTTTATAGGACTCCAGTAAACTTATCATGACCCACCCAAATGGGTGGAGACATGTCATCACCTAATCCAGCTTAACAACCACTCTTGATTAAATCACATCTCCAGGGAGATGTCCTGATTACAGTTTTAAACATACAGTATTGAATAGGGATTATTCTGCCTTTACAAAATGGGATTTTGATTCAAACACGGCTTTTCTAGGGGACATACATCCTTTCAAACCAGCACATATGGTGTCTTATATTAACTGATTTTTTGATGTTGAATCAGCTTTGCACATTTGGAATAAAACCCACTAGCTCATGGTGTGTATAATTCTTATAATGTACTGCTGGATTTGATTTGCAAGTATTTTGTTGAGGATTGTTACATCAGTTTGGTTTACAATTTTCTTGTAGTATTTTTATCTGGGTTTGGTACAAGGGTGATGTTAGCGTCATAGAATAAGTTAGGTAGCTTTCCCTCCTCTTCAATTTTTTGAAGAGTTTGAGTGGAATTGGTACTAAGTTTTTTCTTGAATGCTTTGCAGAATTCATATGTGAAACTGTGAATGTCTAGTGAAAGTCTGTTCCTGCACTTTCTGTTTTGGAGAACTCCTTGATAACTGATTCAATCTCTTTACTTGTGATGCGTTTACTGAGGTCATATATTTCTTCTCAAGTTGTAATATTGGTTGTTCATGCCTTTCTAGGAAGCTGTCCATTTCATCTTCATTGCCAGTTTATTAGCATATTAGTTGCTCATAGTCCTCTCATTACCTCCTTCATTTCTATAGGGTCAGTGGTTATGCCCTACTTCTGTTTCTTATTTTATTTACTTGCATCTTCTGTCTTTATCTTTGTCAGCCTAGTTAACTGTCCATCGATTTTATTAACATTCTCAAAGAAGTACCTTCTAGTAGTGTTGATTTTCTCTATTGTTTTCATATTCCCAATTTCATTTACTTCTGCTCTAATCTTCATCATTTCTTTCCTTTAGTTTGCTTTGGGGTTAGTTTGCTGTTCTTTTTCTAGTTCTTCCAGGTTAACAGTTAACTCCTTGATTTTTGCTTTTTCTTCTATTTAAACATAGCAATTAAGGCAACACATTTCTGTCTCAGCACTACCTTTGATGCATCCCATAAATTTTGATATCTTGTGTTTTCATTTCCATTTGCCTCCAGATATTTACTGATTCCTCTTGTAATTGCTTCCTCGAACTGCTGGTTGTTTATGAGTGTGCTATTTAACCTCCAGATATTTGTGAATTTTCTGGCCCTCTGCATTATTGATTTCCAACTTCATTCAATTACATCTGAGAAATTGCTTTGTATAATTTCAAACTTTTAAAATTTATTGAGACTTGCTTTGTGACCCCGCATATGGTCTATCCTTGAGAATGATTCATAGGCACTTGAGAAAAATATGTAGCCTGATTTGTGGGGTGTAATGTTCTGTAAATGTCTGTTAAGTCTAGTTCACTTATCATATTGTTCAAAATATCTGTTTCTTTATTGATCCTCTGTCTAGATGTTCTATTCATTGATAAGTGTGGAGAATTGAAGTCTCCAATTATCATGGTACGGATGTCTTCTCCCTTCAATATTGTCAGTGTTTGTCTCACGTATTTTGGAGCACTCTGTCTTGGTGCTTAAATATTTATGAGTATTATGTCTTATTGAATTGTTCCCTTTATAAATATATTATTAATATATGGTGTCCTTCTTTTCCTCTTTTATTTGTTTTACATTTGAAGTCTAATTTGTCAGAATATTAATATAACTTCCTTTGCTCTTTTCTGGTTGTTGTTTGCATGAAATATCTTTTACTGACCTTTCACTTTCAATTTATTTTTGTCCTTGGGGCTAATGTGAGTGTCCTGTAGATAGCATGTAGATGGGTTCTGTTTTTTAATCCTTTCTGCCAGTCTATGTCTTTTGATTGGGAAGTTTAATCCATTAGTATTTAATGTTATTACTGTTTAGGTGGTACTTTCTTCTACCATTGTGTCTTTGGGAGTGTATATTCATATATAGATATATTTTTTTCTCTTTTAACCTTACTGATAGTCTTCATTTCTACACTTTTCTCTGGGCCTATCTCTCCTGTGTTTTTTATCTGCCTATAATGTTCCTTTTAATATTTCTCATAGATCCAGTCTCTTCAAGACAATTTCTCTCAGTGACTGTCTGAAAATATTTTAATCTCCCTCCATTTTTGAAGGGCAATTTTGCTGGGTATTGAAGTCTTGGTTGGCAGTTTTTCTCTTTCAGAATCTCTCAGAATCACACCACTGTCTTCATATCTCTATGGTTTCTGCTGAGAAATCCACAAATAGTCTTATTGATCTTCCCTTGTATGTGATGGACTGTTTATTTCTCCTGCTGTTTTCAAGAATCTCTCTTTGTGTTTGACATTTGACAATCTGTTTAGGAAGTACCTTATTGTTGGTCTCTGTGAATTTATTCTGTTTGGGGTTTGCGACACTTCTTGGATCTGTAATTTTATATCTTTCATAAGAGGTGGGAAATTTTCAGTGATTATTTCCTCCATTACTCTTTCTGCTTCTTTTTTCCTTTTCTTCCCCTTCTGGGACACCCATAACACACACGTTCATGCACTTCATGTTGTCATTCAATTCCCTGAAAACCTGCTCTTTTCCCCATTCTTTTCCCTATATTTTCTTTTGTATGTCAGTTTTCAGATGTTCTGTCCTTTAGTTCACTAATCCTTTCTTCTGTCTCTTCAAATCTTTTGTTGTAGGTGTCCATTGTTTTGGTTTTTTATTTTTAATTTTTGTCTCTTCTATTGTGCCTTTCATTCCCATAAATTCTGTGATTTGTTTTTCAAACTTTCGAGTTCTCCTTTATGTTCACCCAATGTCTTCTTTATATCCTTTCTCAACACATTGATTTGATTCCTGAGATTTTGTATGTCTTTTTGAACATACTGCATTAGTTGTTTCAGTTTCTGCATCTCAGTTGAACTGTTGGTTTGTTCCTTTGACTGGGTGATATCTTCAGTTTTCCTAGTATGATTTGTTATTTTTTCCAGGCATCTAAGCATTTCATTTCCTTAATTAGTTTATTCTGGAGGTTGTTTTCACTCTTTTACCTAAGGTTTTCTTTTGGGATGGTTTTCTTCTCTCACTTCAACTTATTCAAGACCTCTAGCATAGATTCTGCTTAACTGATTAGAATTTTTTTTCTTGTTTTTCTGTTTCTTGCCCTGCCTATATGGGACCTTTTTTTTTTTGAGAAGGGTTTCCTCAGATATGATTGACCCCAGTCAGATTTTCCTAGACCAGACAGGCTCTTGCCTCAGAAAGGAAAATTAGCTAGTATCAAGTTTACTTGAGGATGAGACCCAGCAAGTTGTCAGACTTCCTATGAAACTTCTTCAATCTGTGCTTTTCCTATCCTGCCCAGAATAAGATATTTGTCTGCCTACAGCTTCCCAGTTGTGTGAAATGATGTAATTCCTTTAATTTCAGCAGCCTCTCTCTGCTAGGGGTGTGTTTGAGACTGAGACTGAAGTAGTAGGTGGGCTTTGTTGCTTCTGTTTTCCAACCCCTGGGGCCTGAATTCCCTGAAGGATGGCCTCCACTAAAGCTGGGCCCACCCCACTTTTCTAGCCAAAGATAAGCCCCTTAGGAAATAGTTCACCTGACTATTTATTTTGTCTCTCAGACATGGCTTAATTATACCCTTGTCTGGGGCAGTGCTCAAAATGATATCTAATGAGTTTTTAGGAAGTTGAAAAAATAAGGCCTCACTCTTCATTTGCCAAACAAGAGCTGAAGTTGCTGTGGGATTCTATGTGCTCCCAGACTCTTTGTACTTCCTTTTCTTGGAGACTAGCCCTTTTCCAGTATTTTGTGCTGTCCAATTCAAAAAGCCTCTGGTAATTTTTTTTCCATCAGCCCTGCACCCTTTCTGCCAGGGTGAAAACTCTTGGTTTCTTTAGTGCTTACTCCAGGTTTATCTTTGCTCAGGGCCTGTTTTCTGTAGTCAGAATTTGTTAATTAATTCCACCATTGTTGCTTGGTTTATCTAACTCCTTGCTCATAGAACATCTGTTTCTGTTCTCCTTGGGAAACCAGCCTGCCATGCCTGTGAGAGAAGGGTGCCAGCCTCCTTGGCTTGGGAAACTTGTGGTTCTGTGTGGTATCTCAGCTGTTCCACCCATTCCAGAATGGTGTATGATATTTGTCTGGTTACTGATGTCAGTCCAGCATTTATTCCATATAGTTTCTAGTTATTTACTAGCTGCTTTGGAGAATGAACTAAATTCCTACACCTCACCTTGCCCTGCCTCAAACCTATATCAATTTTGAGTTAAGTTTCATATATGAAATGATGCAGGGCCCCACCCTTATTCTTTTCGATATGGATATAAAGTTTCCTAGCATTTTTTGTGAAGAGACTATTCTGTTCCAATTGAATGGAGTTGGTACCTGTGAAAACAACAATTGGCCATAGATATTAGGGTCTATTTCTGAACTCTCTATTCTATTTCATTGGGCTATGTGCTAGTTTGAAAGCACTTATTTACCCTAGAAAAGCTATGTTGCAATCCTAATCTCATTTTTTTAAAGGCAGCCTTTTCTTTTAATCCATATTCAATATTCTAGGTTGGAGATTTGATTAGGTTATTTCCATGGAGCTATGACATACCCAATTTTTGACATTAAACTTGTGATTCCATCCATTCCATGTTGGTCTTAATTAGTTTACTGAAATCCTTTTAAAGAAGAAACATTTTGGAGAAAGCTTCAGAATGACAAGAGTCACAAGGCTGAGAACCCATACAACCAGAGACCTTTGGAGATGAAGAGGGAAAACACCCCTGGGAGAGCTTAATGAAATAAGAAACCTGGAGAGAACACTAGAACACTAGATATCACTGTGTTCACCATGTACCTTTCCATTTGAGAGAGAAACCCTGAACTTCATCAGCCTTCCTGAGCCAAGGTATCTTTCTCTGGATGCTTTGGATTGGACATTTCTATATCCTTGATGTAATTGGGACATTTTTGCATTCTTAGAATTTTAACTTGCAACTTATTAAGTTCCCTTTTTAAAAAGTTGTTCCATTTCTGGTATATTGCATTCCAGCAGCTAGTAAACTAGAACAGCCTATAAGTCTTTTCTTGTTCCATACCATGTTGATTTGGCCACTGTAGATTTGTAGTGGATTTTAAAATCAAGAAGTGTCAATCCCCCAACTTTAGTTTCCTTTTTAAAGGTGCTCTGGGTTTTTCAGGGGCCTTGATGCTTCCATATGAATTTGATCATTGGCTTTTCAATTCTGCCAAGAAGACTGTTGGAATTTTAATGGGGATCATATCGAACCTGCAATTAGTTTGGGGTGAACTGATGCTTGAATATATTTAGGCTTCCAATCCATGAATATGGAATGTCCATCCATTTATGTAAGTCTTTTGATTTCTTCTGGCAATGTTTTATAGTTTTTCATGTATAAGTCTTTTACATCCTTGGAGAAATGTATTCCTAGACATATGATTCATTTTGTTACTACTGTAAGTGGATTTTATTCTTAATTTCCACTTCAGATTGTTCATTACTAGTGTTTAGAAGTGATACTGATTTTACATGTTTATCAGGTATGCTACTACATTGTTTAATTCATGTGAACTCTAGTAGCTTATTGTAGCTCTTTTGGTTTTGTCTATATAGGTAGGGTCATGTCATCTGCAATTGAGGGATATTTTAACTTTTCCTTTTCAATCTGGATTTGTTTTATTTCCTTCTTTGGTCTAATTGCTCTGACTAGAACTTCCTGCACAATGTTGTACAGCAATGATGACAGTGGACATTCTTATCTCATTTACAATCTTAAAGGGAAAGTATTCAGTACTTCACCATTGAGTATGATTAATATGTTGAGGTAATTTCTTCCATTCCTTCTTTTCTAAGTGTTTTTTTACCAAGAAGCAGTGATGAATTTTGGCAAATGCTTTTTTCTGCATCAATTGAGATGCTCATGTGATTTTTTTCCTTTGTTCTATGAATGTTGTGTATTACATGATTGATTTTCTTATGGTAAACCCCTCTTGTATACTAAGGATGCATCCACTTGATCACAGTGTATGATTCTTTTAATGTCCTGTTGGATTTGGTTTGCTAGAATTTTGTTGAGGAATTTTGATCTATATTCCTAAGGGATATTGCTATGTGATTTTATTTTTTGTGGCATCTTTATCTGGATTTGGTATCAGGATGATGATGATAGTTGCATAGAATAAGTTGAGAAGTGTTATCTCCTCTTCAGTTTTTTTCAATGAGTTTTAGCAGTATTCATATTAATTCTTCTGGAAAGTTTGGTAGAATTCTTCAATGAAGTCGTCTGATTTGGAGTTTTCTTTTTGGGAGGTTTTTGATTATTGATTCAGGCTATTTACTTGTTATTGATGTGTTAAGATCCTTATTTCTTCTTGAGTCAAGGTAGATAGTTTGTGTGTTTGTAGTTATTTGTCCATTTCATCTAGTTTATCCAATTTGTTTGTGTACGTTGTTCATAGTATCCTCTCATAAACCTTTTCATTTCTATAGGACCAGTAGTAATCCCTCCCCCCATTTCTTTTCCGAGTTTTTATGTTTTCTCTTTTTTTTTTCCTTGTCTGTCCAGCTAAGGGTTTGTCGATTTCAAAGATCTTTCCAGCGGACCAACTTTTGAGTTTGTTCTTTCTCTCTCTCTCTCTCTCTTTTTATTCCCTATTTCATTTTTCTCCATTCTAAAATTTATTTCTTCCTGTCACTTTGGGTTTAGTTAGCTTTGCTTTTTCTAAATGCTCCAGTTATGAGCTTAGATCTCTTATTTTAGATCTTTTTTTTTCTTTTGAAATGTAAGCATTTAGAACTATAAATTTCTCTCTCTGCACTGCCTTTGTTGTATCCTGCAAATTTTGGAATATTCTGTCTTCATTTTCACTAACCTCAAGATATTTCCTAATTTCCTTTGTGATTTCTTTTTTGACCCATTTGTTGTTTAAGAATGAATTGTTTAATTTCCATGTATTTGTGCATTTTCTGTTTCTCTCTCTGTTGTTGATTACTGGCTTCATTACATTGTGATTAGAGTAGATATATTTTTAAATTATTAGGAACTTGTATTGTGACCTAATATATATGCCCTATCCTGGAGAATAACCCATGTGTAATACAGAAGAATGTGTATTCTGCTGCTGTTGGGTGAAGCATTCTATAAATGTCTGTTAGTTCTAGTTGGTTTATGGTATCATTAAGTCTTCTATTTCTTTTTGAGCCTCTGTCTTAATAGTCTGCACTTTATTGAAAGTGGTATAAGAAGTATACTACCATTAATGTAGAACTATCTATTTCTCCCTTGAAATGTGTCAATATTTGCTTCTTGTATTTAGGTACTCTGCCATTGAATACATATATACTTATAATTGTTATGTTTTCTTGTTGAATTGACTCTTCTAGCAGTATATAGTGACCTTCTTTGTCTCTTGTAACTCTTTTAGACTTAATGGCCATTTTATCTGATATTAGTATAGCTACCCCAGCTCTCTTGGATAGTATTTGCATGGAATATATTGTTTCACTTTCATCCTACCTGGGTCTTTGAATTTAAGGTGCATCACTTGTCAACAGCATATTGTCAGGTGATACTTTTTCTTAATGAATTCTGACAATCTTTGCATTTTAAGCAGAGAATTCAATCCAGTTACATTTAAAATCACTACTGGTAATGCAGGATTTTCGCATACCATTTGATGCATGTTCTTTGTAAGTCTTATACTTTTTGTCCCCCAATTATTCTTCTAATGTCTACTATCATATTTATTTGATTTCTTGTATTGTACATTTTGAGACCCTTCTTTCTTTCTTTCTGTATATTTTTCATATGTTGTCTTTATGATTATCATGGGGCTAAAATTTAGTATCAATACTTTGTAAAAATCACATTTGACTTGATACAAAATTAACTTCAATAATGGAAATTGCTATCTGCTAAATGGAGAATAGTCTGGGAGAGAGAGAATGTTTGTTTTGTCTTAGCCCCAGGTTCTTTGCAGTTGTCTTAAGTAAGCACTCTGTATTCTCACCAGGTGCATCCGTGCTCTTTGTCACATGAACCTGCAGTATATAAGCAGGAACTAAACTTTGATCATATGTCTGAAATTGTTAAGTTTAAGAATAAAGCTGTCTGTTGTCAGTGAACTTCAGACCCCCTGATTCTGTCTGTCTCGCTCGTCATTCCTCAATATCCTTTGCGCTCCCTTCCAACGTGGAAGCAACACATACCAATAATGCAAAACAATAGTACGTACATTTATTGTTACTTATATAGTTTCCTTTATCAGAGGCCTGCATTTATTTATGGTACTTTGTTCCACAATCACATATTGTTCATTCATTGTTTAGTTATTTCTCTGTTTTTTCCTCCATCTCCTTGGGAATACTGAGAATCATTTATTTTAAGTCTTTATCCATTTCACCACAGTCTGGTATTCTTCACTGATGTTTTCTGGATTTCTATCCCTTTCCATCATTTCCATGTAATCTTTTTTGCACACTATGCATTTTAATATTTTAAAGTGTTAGTGCTGGGGCAGTAAGGGAACCAGGAGCTTCTCCTAAGGATTTTTGAAATAGCGTTTCTTTACTTGATACTTTCCCAATTAATGCAGTCTCCTTAACAGGTTTCACTAATTATGAGAAATAGTACTGTCTTTAAGGCTCCTCTACAATTTCTGCCTGAGGTGGGTTGGAGGAATGATTACCTTCAAAACTGGGGCTCCAGCAAACAGAAATGGCTGCTCAAAAGCAATGATCAGTAACTGGACCACACACTCCTAGGTTTTTGAGAACTAGATCTTTATATGTCAACCTGGCACCAGCAAGTTGCATGAAGAGTCAGGGTTGAGGACTCCATAGCTGCCTGGTCTGAAACAAGAAGATGGAGAATTGTAGCTGTAGCATCAAGAATAGGGTTTAATGGCATTTACTACAATTTAACATCTGTGCTGGTTTAAAAGAATTATGTGCCTAGAAAAGCCATATTTTAATCCTGAGTCATGTTGTGAAGGCAGCTGTTTCTTTTAAGCTATTCATTTCTATGGGTTGGAAACTTGACTAGATTATCTCCATGGAGATATGATACACCCAATTGTGGGTATTAACCTTTGATCATAGAAAGAAGTGACTCCCCCATTCCAGGTGGGTCTCGATTAGTTTGCTGGAATCCTTTAAAAGTGGAAACATTTTGGTGAAAGGTTGAGAGCCAGGAGAACCATTAGAGTGCACAAAGCTAGAGACTTTTGGAGATGAAAAGGAAAATGCCCTGGGAGAGCTTCATGAAAGAAGAAGACTGGAGAGAAAGCTAGCAGACATTGCCATGTTTGCCATGTGTCTTTCCAGTTAAGAAAGAAACCCTGGAATTCATCATCTGCCTCTCTTAAGTGAAGGTAACCTCTTTTTGGTCCCTTAATTTGGACATTTTTATAGACTTGCTTTAATTGGGACATTTTCATGGCCTAGAACCATAAACTTGACACTTAATATATTTCTCATATGAAAAGCCATTCTGTTTCTGGTATACAGCAGCTAGCAAGCTAGAACACTGATCTTTCTCTCCCCTTCTTCCCTAGGTGCTGCACAGTGTTCTACTAGACTCTGGAGTTTTGAAATAGTTAATTCAGATATCTCATGCCAGTTCAATAGTTGTTCTGATGGAGGAAATAATTCCTGGGTCTTCTTCCTTTGTCATATTACCACAAGCCCATAGTTTTTTAATTTGATTCTTTAGTTATACATCTGAATTTCCAGTGATTATTTCCTCTTTGTGTGCTTTGCTTTACTATTAGGCTAACTCACTAAAATAGCTTCTTACCTATAAATCTTTCTATTTACCTAATTAAACAATTTTCACCCCCTAAAGGCCCAAAATAATTCTTGCTTTATCTTAACAATCTTTTATTACTATTTGGACCAGTTTTCTCCTCATTTAAACTCCAATGCCAACTGTAATTAGTCAGTTCATAAAAGCCCAACAAAATGTATGTTTTAATTATTATATGCAACTCATTAAGGACAGAGAATATATAGTTTTATTTTGTGTCTTTAATAATTCTTAGTTCAATTTCAGATATATGATCAAATATAATCAATAATTATGAATTGTGAGACAGGATAACAATAAAAATTGTTTTTTTGTTCATTTAACTGACCACACTACATAAAAAAGGAATTATTTATTTTCTCTTATCATTCTAAAATAAGAATCTGAACTTTGCCCCTGGATGTGTTAGGCTTCCCTGCCTTTGATTTTACTAGCCTTATGTTTTAGTTTGCTAATGCTGCTGAAGTGTAATATGCCAGAAATGGGTTGGCTTTTACAATGGGGATTTATTAACTTAGAAGTTTACACTTCAGAAGCCATGAAAATGTCCAAATCAAGGTATCAACAGGTGATGATTTTACTTGAAGATTGGTTACCTGCAATCCTCATGGCAATGTCTGCTGGTCTCTCCCTTTTCTCCTTGTTTTTGTTGTTTCTAGCTTCTGCTTAATCCTCTCTGAGTTTCTTAAGGGTGTTCCTACTTCAACTTCTTTGAGGCTTTTTTTACATGTGTTCTCTCGGTTTTTTGTCTTCTTATAAAGGACTGCAAACAAAGAATTATGATCCACACTGAATGACGTAGGTCACATCTCAATTTAAGTTAAGATCTTATTCGCCAAAAGTTCCTACTTACAATAGGTCCACACCCACAGGAATGGATTAGCTTTAAGAATGTTATCTTTTCTGAGACAGATGCAGCTTCAAACCAACACAACATCTAAATTCTGGTGCTCTGTGCTGGGGACTAGTGAGTGACTGGTACTGGTTTTAGGATCTGGGAGAGATTTAGGAATATCTGAGAAATACACATTATTTTTGTCATTGTTGGGTTGATCATATTCAGCTTGACTTTGATGCTTCACTACCAATCACTGTTCCTCTGTAAACTTATTTCATTTTTAAAGATTTCTGTTTTTGAGAAACTTATATGGCTACCGTCCAGAGCACCAACATAAACAAAACAAAACAAAAAATCAGTGAAAATTCCAGAATAAACAAATAGGATATTTGTCCTCTCCTCCCATAACCCAACACATTTTATTATGTTTCAGTTGTCTATCTAAAAATGTTAGTAAACTTAACTCAAAATGGCTTAAACAGTAAGGGGGTTTGTAATCTCACAGATCCCCTCAAAATCTGAACAAATACCAGTTTAAGACTGTTCAGTCAGAAACTTAAAATATCAGAAATGAAAGATCTCCCAATCTTGCACTTCTGTACTCATTACAGTTTGGTTTTTGTCTCCAGGTTTTCCTTGCCATGGTTATATGATAGAGTACCATCTCTGAACATCATAAACTTTTCCCCAAGAAAACCCGCAATCAGGATGTTACTTCATTGTATTCCTTTTGTTCTATTGGTGACTTAAATTGCAAAATGTTCTAAAATTTGAAAGCAAGATGTCCTGGGTTACATAATATAATTTTCCAAAGCTGAAAGTGCTCATTCAGAGCTGAGTTTTCAGTTTGAGATACAAAAACAACATTCTAAAACTCCTAGGTAGAAACTCCTAAGTACAAACACTACTGTTTTGATGACCTGTGATTAGATGAACTGATCAATCTCAGTTGGTAATATCACAATATTACCCTTGGTAATGGTTTTAAATATTCTGTAATAGATTAATTTTGCTAGCCTCAAGCTGGCAATTTCATTCCTGATATCTTCTGAGAGGCATATACCATATACAAGGATCAATTTGAATCCTTCTCAATTTCATACACTTCAGATATCACTGTGGAAATACTCATCACTACATACATACACCAACAGGAAGAAAGCTTGATTAACATTCAGCTGTAAGTGCCTTCTAATTATTTTGATTGGTTCATACATGTTAACATGGTCTGGAATGAGGAACTTGGTGTTATCCTATACAGGAAGATGCTTCTTTCTATATTCACCAATCAAAGTTGCATTTCCAAAGAATTTTTCCTCATCTCTGGGCAGAGAATATACAGTGAGGTTGAGGGGCCTAGATCCACAGATGGCAGCAGTGGACAGTCCCACTTTGGCAATAGTGACTTCTCTTGTGTCTCCTCAGCCACATAACCAAGTCTGTTGACCAGCACTAGTGGTTAGTGGAGGCTGCAGCCATGGAAAGCATCCATTGTGTCCCTTTTGAAGTACAAAATTGTCCTATGTTATATATTTATGCTACATTACCATTTTGAAGTTACAGAAATTGAAAATGGAATTACTTTGTTGTCTTTGACCAAACATGATTCACTACCTGGGTCTAGAGAAAAGCACAGCTTCCCCTAAGGGACAAGAGTACTTGGTACTTGAAAGCAAGTCAGGCTCCTTACCAAGGAAGCAGGTGAAGGGTTTGACAGGAATAATGTATTGTGTTTCTAGGCACCATTGTTGTTTGCCATAAGAATTTTTCCAAAATTATCCAAAATTTTTGATAGTTGGAAGGGGAGAAATAGGATTCATATCTGTAAAATTCTACACTGGAAGGAGAACAAGGCTGGGTGTAGAAGTGTAGAAAGTTAGGGTTTTGTTTCAGACTCTATCTTGAATGACTGGGAAATTATTGCTTTTCTTTGGCCTCAGTTTCCTCATTTATTAAGGTTTTGCAGAAAGGAGATCTAGTTAATCACAGGCTTTAGGTTTTGGCATTTGAGTGTGGAGAAGAACTATTCTTTATGATAGAAAATATCATGGGAAAATTTTTTGGAAGTTAACAAAATACATCAAGCTCTATTGTTATGAAGTACCTGGGAAATATAGAGGATCAATGGGCAATTAGAATACTGATTGACTTAAGTCCAGTAGAGATACTTGAGAAAAGGAAATATGTGGAAGAATTCAGATAAAAAATAGATGTAATATTAAAACCCACTGGTCAGGAATGAGTTATTCTAAATAGACTGAGAAAAGAAGCCCCAAAAATGCAAATATGGGGACATGGGCAAAGTGAATCAAAATCTTACAGACTTTATTAGATGACTATTGTATTAGTCAGAGTTCTCTAGAGAAACAGAACCAGCAGGAGTTATCTGTAAATGAGAGATTTATAAGAGTCTCAATCAACTGTGGGGGTATAAGAGTCCAATATCAGAATGTCAAGCTGCAAGCTGGTAGCTCCAATTAAGGTCTGCAATGAACTCCACAGAAGAAGCTGGCAGGCTGAAATGGAAAGAGAGATTCCCTCTTCTGAATTCTCCTTAAAAAGCCTTTCAGTGATAAGATTAAACATTACTCATTGCAGAAGACATTCCCCTTAGGTGATTGCAGATGTAATCAGCCATGAATGCAACCAATATGCTTATTATTTAAGCCCATGAAATATCCTCACAGCAACAGATAGGCCAGCGCTTTCTTGGCCAGACAACTGGGCACCATAACCTGACCAAGTCTACACATGAATCTGACCATCACAGTCCACCCTTTGCCAACTTAGCAGCTATATACATCACCTTAAGCCATACATAATTTCTAAGTAGAAAACAATAACAGATACATTTTTTCTCACCTAACAGTACTTAACTGTCCTATGTACAACTAGAAGTGCATTAAATCTCTCCAGAATAGGGTACAAATCCTTGGATAATATTCACTCTTAAACTTGATATCCTACAACTTAAATACTATAATATGAACAATAGTAATTATGTCATACAATAAAAGGGATAAAATAGGAAAACAAAGAAAATTTTCTCTATATGAAAATGCATAGCTGCTCATTACAAAGCAAGAAAGAAATATTGATACATTACAATCCTCATTTCTATAACTGGTCACATGGTCATAGTTCATATTCATCACTATCTGCTTCCACTACCCAATCCATGTTCTCTTTGCTCTCAGCAAGCACCTCAGGATGCTGTGGTTCTTTGCCTGGTAGAGTGACCCAAACCTTCATTCCTGAACTTTCAGAGCCATTAGTAGTCCTGCCTACATTGATTGCTGCAGTTTTCCATTGATCTTAATCACAGGGCATGGTAGTACTAAGAGATGCCCTAAGAGATCTCCTGTATTCCAGGAAAATGCTTCTTTACCTCCATTATGTAGTTGAAGTCCTATGTCCCCTTGATAGTCAGGGTCAATCACCTCATCTAGTAAAGGAATCTCCTTTTTGCCTGTTGATCCAGGAGCAGGTTACCCCAAAGTGATCAGGTGGCAGTCTTAGCTTCTAGTTCAATGGAATCATTATTGTTTCTCTTGGTGGAAGCACTCCTCTTTCTGGAACTAAAATCTGTAGAGAAGCAAAGCTCAAGGTTGCAGGGAAAGGAAACAAACATTTTCTTTGTGGATCACTAGGGTAATAGTGAATGGTGACACTCCCATTTCCATTCCTTGATTTCTGGACCTGTGAATCCAGGCTATGAGAAAACAGTGGCATAAAGTGGTCACTGATTCAAAGCATACTGGAGAACATTGCCCCAGCCCTGAAAGGTATTGCATCTAGTTGACACCAAAATTGGGCCTTCAAAAGGCCATCCCACCATTCTATCATGCAGCTGCTTCAGGATGATGAGGAACATGGTAGGACCAGAGAATTCCACAAAAATGTGCCCATTCCCACACTTCATTTCCTGGACAAACTAATACCCTTTCTAACTCCTTGAGTTATAACATTAAATATAGAATCTCTGCTCAGTGGGTCCATAACATTAAATTCAGCCTGATCCAGCTTTGTATTCCTTCCACCATTATCCCACACCCTTAATATCCATTCCCACATATATTCCCCCTGATTTCTGGCTATATAAATTGGAGAACTCATGCAGTTCTTTTATGGTATAGTGTGCCCCTCATTTGTGAAACTTTGTACCTCACCTTTTGGGTACTATTGGAACTTTAATGTGATTATATGTCTGGAAGAAAAGAGGCATGGTGAGGTAGGTCATGAAAAGAATTAGAAGTGTCTTATCAAGCCAATTATCTCAGAACATTTCTTTGTAGTTTCATCTGATGACACAAGATTAATCTCTCCAGACAGAAGAGTGAAGGCTGTTTCCCCATGGGAGGCAATTAAAGTGTCTCGCAGGTACTGAAAGGTTAATCTCTTCAGTTGTACATTGGATGGCCAACTCTTCATGGTAGTTTGGAGATGGGAAAGTTCTTTCCTTGGGGCAGGCTTGAGATAGGGCAGCTAAGGCTTTAGGGCAAACCATTACAGATTTATCTAGAAAAGACTCAGCAGAATCTAAGGTTTCAATATTTCTGCAGCTGTTATTATCAATCCATATGTCACAATCCTATTTTTCAGGACCCTTTTTTTTTCCAATCAATGCCTTCATTTTAACAGCAAACACCCTACAAGGTTGAAATTTCAGTTTATTTTGTAAATCTGCTACTCTAACAATGAGACTCTGGGTCTAATTTTCAGAGATCTCCAGTCTGCAGCTATAGGAAATAAGATTTTCCTTCAGGGCAGCCATTAAAACTTTTACATTTTTCAAATGGTGCTTAAGCTGCAAATTTGAAGCCTTCAGCTCATCTCCTTCTTTTATAACTGTATCCAGCATATCTATGAACAGGCAGCTTACGTCATTATACCTTTTGACTCCACAAAACCCTGTTAAAGTGTCAAAAACACTCTCACCCAGAGCCTTGCCTCATATAAGCTTACATTTAGTAGAATCATATAGTGATATTTTGCATATTTTTCTTCCCAAATCACCCCATGGACTGCAAGTGCCATCTTGATTTTTTGAAACAGAGTCATTAGTGCCTTTGAATCTAGTCAGAGTAGAAAACCAACCATAAAAAACCATTTTTAAGATTCTGTTTCTCAAGAACCACCCCACTTCTGGCATCAAGTGTATTTCCCAGAGTTCTCTAGAGAAATAGAACCAATAGGAGATCTCTGTAAATATGAGATTTATAAAAGTGTCTCACACAGTTGTAGGGATGTAAGAGTTCAAAATCTCTAAGGCAGACCATGAGCTGGCAACTTCAATGAAGGTCCTTAATGAATGTCAAGGAGAGGGTGACTTGCTGAAGCAGAAGGAGCTTCTCTGTTCTGAATTTTCCTTAAAAGCATTTGGATGATTAGATTGGGTATTACTCATTGCAGAGACACTCGCTTTAGCTGATTGCCAATGCACCCAACATGGTCATGATTTAAGTCCATGCAATGTCCTCATAGAAACAGATAGGCCAGCACTTGCTTGACCAAACAACTGGACAACATCACCCTCCCAATTTGACACTTGAACCTGAGCACCACAGCTATATAATAATTAAAAAAAAGTTGGAAATAGTATTTCAGGTAGGAACTATTTTGAAATTTTAAACTGTGTTTTGTCCTTTTTCTTTTATTCACCTCTAGGCAAGTGTATCCAACTGATATTTTGGGAAATTTTCTTTCTTTAATGTGTCAGTAATTTTCCTTTTAAAAAAATTTACATGCCCATAATTTTAACAACCACATTTCGTGGAAGGGGACAGTCTGAACACATCCTGTCCCTTTTCCTGTGATCCACAAATGAATCTTGTGCTCAGAACTAGACGTGTTGACATGCCACCTAGGACATATGATGCATGTGGGCTCTTTTTGGGGGGCAACTTGACAGAAAACATATCCCCTAGCTGGTGGTGGTCTGCCAGCACATTCCTTCCCTCTCTCACCCTGAGCATGTGAAGGCATCCACAGTAACTGCCTAGCTAACTCTGTGCATTATATGGCCCCAGCCAATTCCACTGCATATCTGTTCCCAGCAGATGTCTGCAACATGAGAGAGATGCATGTATACCATCTCCTTTTGTGGCTGTGGAGTGAGACCCATTGGCCTGAGGGGACCAGCACATACTTTTGAAGTAGATCTTGCTTTGTCTTTGCTCTTTGTGAGAAAATTATTCCATCCAGTCCTTTGTGAGTTATGCTTTTGTTGGTGTCTGATACCTGCAAACTGTAGAGTGGGTTGCCATCCTAAGACTGTTGTTCCTGTTGGCAGGCATTACTGTGCTGTTTGCTTTCCCCCATGTGGTGAGACTCCTCTTCTGGAAGTGGTAATGGTGCAATCTGATACCTTTTTTAACATAAGTGTCCTTTTTATTGTAATTCATGTTAGCTTGCTTTTGATTTCTGAGTCCAGCATTTGTTTGTTTTGATTTCTTAGTTGTGAAATGCAATGAAACTGTGATGCAATTGGATGATTTAATCCTCACTGAAATAAGTTACCTGAAACTGTGTAGAAATTGGAAAAATAAATCAGGATAAATGAAAATAAACTAAATTCATAATTATTATTGTGACCCAAATAATAATATTATGAATACCACTATGACTTCAAGAAGATTTCTTAAATGCCTCCCCCTAAATTGTGTGGGAATTGAAATTAGTTATGAGCTAATGGTTTCATGATCTTATTTTTCAGCTTTCCTGTCATTATCTATTTTATAGCTTTGGACATAAGAAATTTTGTTAAAGGCAAAAAAAAAAGTTTATTTCTTGTTAGGGACTGTGTTGGTTTGAAAGGATGTATGGACCCCAGAAAAGCCATATTTTAATAAAAATCCCATTTCATAATGGCAAAATAATCCCTATTCAATACTGTATGTTTGAATCTGTAATTAGATCATCTCCTTGGAGATGTACCCCAATCTAGAGTGGTTGTTAAACTGAATTAGGGGAGATGTGTCTCCACCCATTTGGGTGTGTCTTAATTAGTTACTGGAGTCGTATAAAAGAGGAAACATTTTTGAGAATGAGAGATTCAGAAAGAGCAAAGAAGAGCAACATAGCCATGAGAAGCAGAGAGAACCAGCCAGCAAAGTTTGTAGCTGAAGAAGGAAAATGCCTCCCAGGGAGCTTCATGAAACAGTAAGCTAGGAGAGAAAGCTAGCAGATGATGCCGTGTTCACCAAGTGCCCTTCCAGATGAGAGAGGAACCCTTACCATGTTAACCATGTGCCATTCCAGATGAGAGAGAAACTGTGACTGTGTTCACCATGAGCCTTCTCATTTGAGAGAGAGACCCTGAACTTCATTGGCTTTCTTGAACCAAGGTATCTTTCCATGGATGCCTTAGATAGGACATTTTTATAGACTTGCTTTAATCAGGACATTTTCTCAGCCCTAGAACTGTAAACTAGCAACTTATTAAATTCCCCCTTTTCAAAGCCATTCTGTTTCTGGTATATTGTATTCCAGCAGCTAGCAAACTAGAACAGGGACTATAGGAAAACTCTATCAATATAGGAGAGAATAGGGAGGTAGAAATTTATTAACTGTTTCATCCTTCTTGCTATCCATTTATTTAAAAAAATTATTGAAGCTTTGCAAGTTTTAAGAAGATAAATATTTATAAAAGTTACTTCTTTCCTCAAATACTTTCCAGCAGACTACCTAACATTTAGTTCATACAGTGTTTGCTGAGTGGAAGAATAAATTAATGTTATAATGAAGAATAAATTCAGTTGTACACTATGAACTATAATGTAATGTGATAAGATCTATACTAAATGTCTGAATAAAATACTATGAAAACACTGTGAAGAGGCATAAGCAGGCTGCGCAGGGTATGTTCACTGAAAAATCAAAATAAACTCATAAAAGATATATAAGATGTAAAAATATGAACAAAAGTAAATACGATGAATTAATGACTGAATTTAGCTAACACTTGTTCCTAAATGGCTCATAAAATACATTTTATTCTATTGTATTCATCCTTATTTTATAAATGTGTGTCTGACTCAATTCCACAGGTCTTTCATTTTATGGAAAAATGTTGGCTAGTCAACAAATGCACTTGAAAAGAGAGAAATGCAACAAATAAAACAGATTTCTTACATAGAAGAGGGGTTCAATAAATGTTTCTGATAATACAAAGAACTTCATAAAGCCTAGAAATATCACATACATGAGAAATAGCATTAATCAAAGAAAAATAAGTACATGAAAAATTTTTCTATAGAAGGAGGCAAAATTCATACTCAATGTAAGAATATACAAATTATTTTTTTCTTGTGGATTTTAGACAGATTTGAATACTTGAGTATTTATAATTAGACTCTGCCTCTCTTTTGCTTGCCTTTAAAAATCTGTGTTCATATTTGTGAATATTCATAAAATATCAACTCATCAAACTGTGCTAGGACATCATTAAGCAGATTAAATTGAATGATGAAAGCTCTTTTTAATAATATGAACATGGTTCCCTTTCTTGTTAATTGTATTAAGCAAAATCCTCTCTTGGGATTGAGTCATTACATTTATCTTCTCAACCTATAAAATAGAGCCATTACACATTCAACTTGATCAATGTAAATGCCCAATTAAGGCAATTCAAATGTAAATGCTTTTCCTGTTCAAATGCTATTTTATTTATTTGATCTACTAAGACTTCATTAATAAGGGCAGCATATTTTCTTGCTTCCTCACACTGCAAATAGAAGCAAAAATGAGACCCAAGATGACTTTTGAAACTTCTTTTGACTTGGTTTTCACTAGTATCCTAAAGATGGGTACAATAGAATGCCTAACCCCCAAGGAGCTTAATATTATTCATTGATAATGAAAAAAATACACAAGTATCTACAAAATTACAGGTGGAATATAAGGTCATAATGACCTCTGGTACATTAAAGAAATGGTTTCTTGATGGTTTGTTTCCTGTTGTCTTTTTAGGAAGGACATAATAATTGAAATGGATTACTATTCAAATTCATCCTAGGTACTACAATCTCTTTTATCTTAACAAAACATTAACTATTACAATGTTGCCTTGGTCCAAATATAAATTCCTTCATTGGGTCCAATTTGACCTCATAATTGAAAGAGATGTGTGTGAGGTAGAAATCAAAAACTGGGTGAAGGGAATCTCAGGCAAGAAGATGCACCAGAATGGGAACCAGGAATACAGCAAACATTGAATGACTGATGGATTTTATGGTATTTCAAGGATCATAGAAATACTTGAAAGAAGCTTTTAATGTTATACCTCTTCATATAAAAGAGCATTACGACAGTATACACCTACCCCCATGTGATATTATTGACAATCATTTTACTTCTACACATTATAAGACCTACAATCAATTTGCCTCCTTTTAATTAATCAGTTAAATATATATTAAATAAATGTTTTAAATGAAGAAATCGAATTTAAATGAATCCGAACATTTACCAATCACTAGAAGCATTTTCCATTCATTTCTCTAGATCAGAGTTTCCATCTGAAATGATTTCTCCTCAGACTGAATAACAACTTTGATCACCTCTTGCAATGTAGTGTTTCAATTTTTTTCAGTTTTTGTTCTGTACTTTCCTACTATTTTTGAAAGATATTTTGAGTAGGTGGAGAATTACCTGTTGTCATTTTCCCCCTAGCAATTTAAATATATAAGCCCACTGTCTTCTGTAATGCATTTTTAGGTATGAGTAGTCCATGATGATTTTCACTTGTGTTCCCCACTGTCTAATGTGTCATTTCCCCCCACTGACTACTTGAAGACTCTCTATAGGAATGAGCTTTGGTCATTTGGTTATTAATGCTTTATATAGTTCCCATGAAATTTGGAGAAGTTTCTACCATTATTTCTTCAAATAGTTTTTCTGTCTCCTTAAATTGTCATTTTATACTTGAATTATTTATATTATTTGAGCTTGATATTTTCCCATATATCCCTTAGGCTCTTTTACTTTACACAGCCATTTTTCTCTCTCTCTATGCTTTGGTTTCGACAGTTTCTATTACTGTTTTCAATTTTAGTGATCTTTACTTTCAATTGTCTAGTATGTTTTTCAGCCCTCCTAGATAATTTTTTTATTTTATTATTCACAATATTCTATTTTTCTCTCTAGAGGTTACATTTGATTTTTAAATATAATTTCCATCTCTTTATTCGGTATGCTTATAATGTCTTTAATGACCTAAAACTCTTTATAATTGACATGTTCAAGTCCTTGTCTAATTATTCTTTAATCTTTGTCAATGAGGAATTTCTATGGATTGTTTTTTGTCTTTTTTACAGGTCATATATTTCTGCTTCTTCAAGATGTTTAGTAATATTGGATTGGATGATAGATTTTGTGAATGTTTTATTTCAGTGTCTGAATTTTCATTTTTGTGAGAATGTTGAGTTTTATTTTGCCAAGCAGTTGATTTCTTAGCAAACCAAATTGACCTTTAAAGATTTATTTTAAAGTTTGTTAATGTGTGCCGGAAGTATTTTTTAACCTGCCCCAAGACTAGTTAAACCCTACTTCTAAGGCATAGTTTCATTGGTGTATCTACCGAATGGCTTTTGCATTCCCTTAAGTCTTTCCACTCCTGTTAGTCAGAAATGAAATGTCCCTCCAGCTTGTACCATATTTCCAGTAGTTGCAAAGTTCCTGAGTATTTGTCTTTTGACCAGCCTTGTGGAGTAACACCCTACACATGCATGTGTTGGTTTTCAGCCACAGGACATTTAGCAGATTTCTGAAACTTATTTAGAGTACTGCTCCACCATTTCCAGATACCTGAGCCTCCTAATCTTGATTTTAACTTCTCTTTGGATCAAAGAGGTCATATTTTGCATTCCCCAACCTGTGCCAAGATCTGGTAAATTCTTACAGGCTAAGGAACAGGACAATTTAGGCATTGATACCTAGATAGTTAGGAAAATTCCATATAATCCTTTATTTGGAAAATGCTGAGTTTAGTCTTTGGTAGTTATAAATACTTATTATAATCAAATCACTTAAGCAGCTTTGTTTCACTTCAAGCCTGAAAGCCCTTACTAGCATATTTGCTGTGGCCTAATCTAAAAGTTTATACTCTGTTCCTAGTTATATTAATGTGATCTTTTCCCAGCTCTGCTTTGGGATAAGATATCACCCAAAGCAGGATGAAACCTGTATGGACTAATAGCAGCAACTTTCTACCTTTGAAGGACAGATCAGAGGCCTGAATAGTCAACAAAGAGAAAAGGGCCAAGCAGATAACAGGATATGCTCACCAAACAATGAAGCAGGTAAGCATTTTTCAATTTTAATGAATCCTGTGACTTTTATTTAGTTTTTTCTTTGCTTCTTTCTGCTTTCTTCTGCACTTTTGCCATTCCTTTGTCTGTTTGGACTATAAAAACTAATACTGGGTGGTGCAACAGTGGCTCAGTGGCAGAATTCTCACCTGCCATGTCAGAGACCTGGGTTCGATTTCTGGTGCCTGCCCATGTGAAAAAACAACAACAACAACAAAAATGCTAATGTCACCTTTCTCATTTCAAACTGGTCTTGGAAAGAATTTTTTCCCTCCAGTTCCTTGTTGATGCATAGTCAATAAACTCACCTTCTCATCAAAACAAAGAGATTTGTTTCTCTGTTTGATATGGGCTTGGGAAGCCTAACTATATAGGACTATGTTTTTGTGATGGTAGCAGCACTTACCACTTTTGTTGACTTCCTTTAACAATCACAAGTCTGAACCACCAATTGCCTAGATTCTGAAAACAATTGTTTCATATATATATATTTTAATTTAACAATTATTTCTGATGCAGGAGGTCTATATAGTACCAATTACAGTCATGGCCAAAAGCAGAAACCTAGGTTTATGAGAAAGAGTAAACTAAATGATTGTGCAACTCTAAAGCCTTGTAGAACTGCATTGGTTGGAAAATTTGGAAGGAATATTGTCATGGTCAGGTTCATATGTCAACTTGGCCAAGTGGTGGTACCTGTTTGTCTGGTTTTGCAAGTGCTGGCCTGTCTGTTGTAATGAGGACATTACAAAGAATTAAATCATGATCATGTCAGTTGCATCCACAGCTGATTCCAGTTGTAATCAGCCAAGAGGAGTGTCTTCTGCAATGAGTTATGCTCAATCTGATCACTGGAAGCCTCTTAAGGAGGATTCAGAAGAGACAGGCTCTCTTCCTGTTTTGGCTAGTGAGCCTCTCCTGTGGAGTTCATCCAGACCCTCCATCGGAATCGTCGGCTTCACAGCCCCTGTGTATTTTGGACTCTGCGTTCCATGGTCACGTGAGACACTTTTATAAATTTTATATGTGCGAGTGTTCCCTGTTGTTTCTGTTTCTCTAGAGAACCCTAACTAATTCAAATATCTTGTTATTATTTTGGTGGGAATGAAAATGTGAACCCCCTTATAATATGTTATTTGTACAATGAGTATTAACATAGTTAATTCTTTCAAATGTGGTCATGCAAGTCAAAGAGTACAGTTCCATGAAAGAACAGATGAGACAAGCTATGTTTGCTAATGTGGTGAGGGAATTTGTAGAAAAAGAGATCCCAGTCCTACTAAAGAAGGATGACAGCAACAACAAAAATAAAGATTAACATTATCAGCAACGAAATCCATGTCATTCAAAAGATGAAATAATACACACATTTGGAAAATCACTTTGAATAGCTATTTTAGTTGCAGCATGTACAGACAAAAATTCATAAAGAAGGAGAATTATGATAATCATGAGACATGAATAGGAAGAGATTCTTTTATTTATTATTATTCAACTTTCCCATGTGGAGAATTCCTGATATTCTTACAAGCAGTGAGGAAAACCAAAGCAACAGGCCGAGCCCTCAATCTTGGGGTCTATTCATATGAAACGTATCCCTGCAAATGATAGGCTAAGCCTACTTAAAATTAGGCCTAAGAGTCACCCCCAAGAATCTCTTTTGTTGCTCTGATGCGGCCTCTCTCTGCTAGCCAACATGACAAGCAAACTCACTGCCCTCCCCCTCTCTACATGGGACATGACTCCCAGGGGTGTGGACCTTCCTGGCAATGTGAGACAGAAATCCTAGAATGAGCTGGGACTCAGCATCAAGGGATTGAGAAAAACTTCTAGACCAAAAGGGGGAAGAGAGGAATGAGACACAATAAAGTGTCAATGGCTGAGAGATTTCAAAAAGAGTTGAGAGGTTGTCCTGGAGATTATTCTTATGCATTCTATAGATATCACCTTTTTAGTTAAGGTATATTGGAGAGGCTGGAGGGAACTGCATGAAAATGTAGAGCTGTGTTCCAGTAGCAATGTTTCTTGAAGATGATTGTGTAATGATACAGCTTTCGCAATGTGACTGTATGATTGTGAAAACCTTGTGTCTGATGCTCCTTTTATCTACAGTATAGACAGATGAGTAAAACCAATGGATTAAAAATAAATAAATAATAAGGGGACCAAATGTTAAAATAAATTTAGTAGATTGAAATGTTAGTGTTCAATGAAAGGGAGTAGTAGGGGGTATAGAAAAAAAATAGGGGAAAAAAAGGCTAAAATATATTAGGTAGATGGAAGTACCAGCAGTCAATGAGAGGGAGGAGTAAGGGGTATGGTATGTATGAGTTTTTTCCTTTTTTCTTTTTATTTCTTTTTCTGAATTGATGCAAATATTGCAAGAAATGATCATGGTGATGAATATACAACTATGTGATGATATTGTGAGTTACCGATTATGTACCAAGAATGGAATGATCGTATGGTAAGAATGTTCATGTTTGTATGTTGTTATGTTTAAAAAATTTTAAATAAATTTAATATTTTATAAAAAATAAATTTATTTAAATCAGTATAAGAAAAACAAGGAAAAAGAAGAAAGATAAGGTGTCGTCAGAAGAGGAGAATATTATCTTCTTTGGCACATGAAATTATAAATCCTCAGTAATAAATTTGTGAATTAAAGTCTTGTATGATCTATGTTACAATACCAGTGAAGAGGACTTTTCACATGAACACATTGGAAGATAATTATTTAATTTATTTGTTATAACCTAAAAAGGAACATATCTTTAACAATATGTTTTTAATTATTTTGTTGAATATTTAGTTAAAGAAATTATTTTCACTGGAAAAATAGATGAAAGTAGAAGATAATTACCCATTACTTGTTTTTTAAAACCATGTTATGATGGTTTATAAAATAATGCTCTTTAAATCCAAAGGTTTTTGCACATTTCTGATGCTTTAAGATAAATTTAGTGAACTTAATGTCAGTTGCTCAGTTTATGGTTCATAGTTCAGTTTATGATGGACGAAGTTGAAAAGAAAGTAATTTGCTGTGGAAATTAGTTGAATTATCTGTTCAAAACTTCCAGAAATGTTTTTGAAGGTTTTTTTAATTTCATGTTCTTTTTAAAAGATATTCTTGAGTTTAATTGATAATTTTCTTAATGTACATATTCAATCAATAGCATCAAATTATCTAAACCCAAATTCTCTTAGAGAATAAAATAGAAATTGGCCTTAAATATTTTAATGATAATGTATTTATTTATGTCATTTTAAATAATGGATATTTTGCATGGAAAATTCTATGATTAAAAATTTTCAAAGCATACCCTTCCAAAATTAATACAAAATTCTGTATAAGGTATTAAAAATTAGGTGCTAAATGTGTGCTATTTTTAAAATATGTGAAAGTGAATGGTGTAATTAATTTAATTTTTAATAAAATGATGTGTTTTTTTAATTAAAAGCAGCGACGGTTTGAATAAATATATTCATTATATTTATGTGATAAAATATTGATTATTTAATTATATATTTCTTATACACTCATGCTTATTTGATTATGCATGTATATGTCATTAGATATATTTTCAAAAGTATTGAAATAAATATCTTTCTTCAGTAAATAGTTTTCCTAAGAGCTATATTACCTCTGCAAATCTTCGATTGATGGAGAAAGTGAATTAAGAAAAAAACTGACATGTACACATTATCTAAAATATAACAAGCATTACCCTGGATATTTTAATATATTATCACACCTAATTTCCCCAATGACCTTATAAAATATTATTTACCACATTTTGCAGATAAGAATATAGACTCAGAGCATCGGAGCTGCTTATTTAAAATTCTGCTGATACAAAGTGAATAAATTAGATGCCGTACACCAAAACAAGTATTCTCTCTTCTTTTCTTTCCAGAAAACTATTTCGTTAATGAAGATAAGATCCTTTTTACCAAATACTTCTACTTAATTACCATTCTTATTAGGAAGAGTACTACCAGTTTAACTCTGTCTAGCCTAATAGTCATACCTATTCCAGATAAATCATCTCGTGTTTTATATTCACTCAAATTTATTTTTATTTAATACATACTCTATACACCAGTCAATCACTATGATTCCCTACATTTTGAGATAAGGAAATTGAGGTACAGATGGTTTCATACACGCTCAAGGTCACAAAGGTGGGAACTGATGGATTTAGCATTTCATTCTAGGCAGCCTGTCTTCAGAGTTAACTCCCTTTACTACTATACTATGCAGGCAGAAAACTGGCCAATCAACCTATGGATGCAATCTTTGGGTAAATAGATGCAACCTGACTCTGCTGCCTGTGGACGGGAAAGATGAATAATGAACTGGATGAGCAAAGCTCCCAAAACTTCTTATATAGCACGATTGTGTGCGTGTGTTTCTGCTCCTGGAGATTATTAAAGATTATGCAGGTATAAAAGACAGAACAATGCATTATTCCTCCTGCTTAAATTTTATTGGAGGCAGACAATGTATATTCTCTAGGTTTGTTTGCAATTTTTTTTATAGTTAGGTGCATATTGTAATGAGTCCTGAATAATAGGCCATGAAAGTAATGTACATCACTTGAAAGATTGGCTTCTAAAACCTGCCTGCAGATACTCTTTTCCCTCTTAGTCTACTTCTTACATGAAGAGGATCCAATGAAGCATTACAGAAATTTTGAGTTCCAAGACAATGTTGGCACTACGAGAGAGAGCAAACCAAATCCCTAAATGTCTATGTGGAGACCTGCAATGGACTGTGGGATTAGCAAGAAATAAATAAGGACAAGAAAGAACCTTCTGATATCCAGGTGCTACAGCCCTGCCTAGTTCTCAGAGAGCAAAACAATTTCTTAACTTATTATCTGTAAATATGTTATGGACTGCACAGGGCAGAGAAGTTGGTAAACCTTGCTTGAAACAGTATCCAATTTATTCTCTCTAAAAACAATGAGAAAATTATTTTATCTATTTTCCACTCAATCTTCTCAGAATGATCAGTTAATATCTTTATTGGTGATTACCTTTGTTT
Organism: Myrmecophaga tridactyla; assembly: GCA_004026745.1. Lineage (NCBI taxonomy): Eukaryota > Metazoa > Chordata > Mammalia > Pilosa > Myrmecophagidae > Myrmecophaga > Myrmecophaga tridactyla. The sequence continues at coordinate 19,710 of PVIY010018839.1, read as the reverse complement.
CAATACATATTCTTAAATGGATATCAATATTAGCATTTCATGAGTGTTGAATTATTTCCTTTGATTCTTTATTATATTTTAGTGAATGCATAACATAATCTCCCTCTAACCTCCCTTCTCTTTTCTCCACAAATTATTTTTAGTTGTACTGTCTTTATATTGTTCAGATTTATTATATTTAAAAATATTCTGTGACCTTAATTATCATAACCATTTAATATATCGAAAACTCCCTGATATTCCTTTTTTTTTCAAATTCCTTCTCATTCAACTACTAGATGCCCAATTTCTTCAAGGGAGAACAAAATTCATTTTTACATATTTCAAATTTTTCATTTCTTTTATATTCCTAGAATAATTTAGCTACATATAAAATCCTTTATTTACAGTCCCTTTGCTTGAAGATCACATAGGTAGTAACTGGAGTTGATGTGAATATGGAGAAATATGAGAGCCTTATGACATTTTCTTATTATACTTTGCAGTGGTTTGGAACTGCATGTACCCCAAAATATCAAGTTCTTAAACCTAGTCCATTCTTGTGGGTGTTAAATTGTTGTAATTAGGATATTTGATTAAGTTTCTTCAGTTAAGCCATGGCTCAAAGTGAGCCTTAATCCTTTTACTGAAGTTCTTTATAAATGGGATGAATACAGAGAGAAGCAGCCATGGAAGCAAGCAAGAAGCTGAATGCAATGAAACCTGGAAGAGACGGGAGAGATTAGCAGACATCATCCAGTGCCTTGCCATGTGACAGAAGAGTCCCGGATCACCAGCAGCTGCTGGTCTTCAGGAAGAAAGTAACATCTTGATGATACCTTGATTTGGATATTTTCACAGCTTCAAAACTGTAAACCTGTAAGCTAATCAATTTCCATATTAAAAGCCAACCTATTTTATGGAATCTGCTTTCAGCAGTTGTTTCAGTTTGCTAAAGCTGCCAGAATGCAATATACCAGAAAAATGATTGGTTTTTCACAATGGATATTTATTAAGTTACAAGTTTACAGTTCCAAGGCCATGAAAATGTTGAAACTAAGGCATCAAGAGGAAGATACCTTCTTTGAAGAAAGGCTGCTGGCATCCAGGGTTAGTCTATCACAAAGGGAAGAACGTGGCAGGTGTCTGTTGGTTCTTTTTGTCTCTGAGCTCTCTCCAAATGTCTCTGGATAGATTTCTCTTTGAGCTTGTCTTTTATTCTCACAAAGGACTCAGATGAAGGATTAAGACCCACCATAAATCGGGTAGGTCACATTCAATTGAAGCAGCATAATCGAAAGATCCCACCCACAATAGGTCTGCACCCACAAGAATGGATCAAAAGAACATGGCTTTTTCTGGGGTACATAACAGTTTCAAACTACCACAGTAGCCTGGTAGACTAAAGCATAATTGAAAGCCATTAACCAAGAAATGTCTCAGAGTTAACCATTCATGGACAGTTTCCCAAACATAGTTTAATGTCTTTCAAAAGGTTAAGTTCAAATCTGCTTTTCTTAAGAGTTGTATTGAATTGAATCTTTAAAGTTATAATCTCTTCCATTACTTCTGTTTTCACGTGAGAAGATTATGAATGTCTGTACCTGAGAGTTACTTTGCCTATCCTCCCTCTCTCTATATATATACATATATAATCTCTACATGTTTATTTTATATATACTTTTTTCTTTCCGTACATGATTGGTTGTTTTTATTCTTTCTATACTTTGCTTGTTCATTGTTTTCTGAGCAGTGTAGGTCTTTTTTTAAACTGGGTTTTCATATTTACTTTCTCTACAGCTTATCATATATATATATTTATTAACAGGAAAATAAAGTGTTTCATCAAGTTAAATCTCACAAGTCTTATTTTTGGATACTTAAAATTTAATAACAAAAATGTTGAAGTTCTTGGCTACTTAGTAGAAGACATAACATTTTATTTATAGTTGGAAAAGACAATGCATTCTATTCTATATAATTTTGTTTGGAAATTGTGATTATTATTTTATGTGATGATGCATTAAAATATTCACCATTTTTTCCTATGTAAACAGAACTAAATTGGAGTGTGTCCTAGGATTTGTATTCAAGATAAGTACTCTTTGGTCATTTTCATTAATTTTAAGAGATATTTGCAATCATAAATTCTAGATTTTCTTTCTTTGTTTATATTATTCAAATTCATGTAGAATTTTTTGATTTCCACCTTGTTTTTCTTTACTCTTTTCATATATGCATTTAATTTTAATCTTTACTCATTACTCTGTCATTCTACGCTTCTGGGCATTTATGTTGCTTATTATTTCACCCAATTTCTCATCAGCCTCCTGGTACTTCTGATGGGTGTAGGTGTTTTATTATGTGTTGAGTTTTTAGGAAAAAGAAATAGAATAATTTAATGAGTTGAAAGTATTAATCAGAATATATATTTAAAATAATCAAATCTGTCATAGTATGTTGATATTTTTCCTGTTATTTTGCAACTGCTTAAGTAATTGTCTCACTAGATTAATATGATATATTATACTATTTAGTATATAATATTATAATATAATACTAAATATAATATAACAATACCTATTATACTATTTCAATTTGAATTATGGAACTACTGATTTTTAAAAAATATTAATACTTATATCAACTATATCTATACTTTGTTTTGATTTTAGCTGTATATTTAAATTTTGAATAGAACAATTTAACACACAGTTTTGTAAAAAGAGCTTAATATTACTATGTGTAGAAAAATTAATATCATGAGTGGAATTAAATGCCAAAATTAATAAGTTCCACTGAAAATTAAATAAACAAAAAAATCCACAGAATCTAAAAATTAGAAGTCTCAATGGGCTTCCAGTCCAAACACTTTGCTAATTAGATCTCTGCTTGAACATTTTGTGTACTGGGAAGCTCACTGCCTTTCCTTCCAACTTTTCCAACTCCACTGTCTCTCCTTCCAAGAAAATGGTTCATGGTCAACGTTGTTAAAATGGCAACAAATAAGAAGGTTCAGAAGTACAAGACTATTAAGGACAAAAAATTAAGTAGCTGATTTTTCCTCTCAAGAGCAGTGTTAATTAGCAAATTTGCTTAGAAACATCCGTTCACTTGATAAAGATTCGCAATGAAATTATCTTCCAGGGAGTTCTTATTCTCCTTTTAGTGTAGGTACATATTCTTATTATCCCCTCTAGCTATTTTTTTTCTAAAACAGTGATTTGAAATCATGTAGAAGTAATTTGCAGTTGAAAATGCCTTCCTCCACCTCAACTAATAATTTTCCAAAATGAGACCCCAACCAGGTTAAGCTAGACTATTTAGTCACACCATTATACAGAGTGGCGAGCTATAAAACACAATCTGATACAATTAAAATTGCATGTAAATATCAACTGATTGCAGAAAAGCCTTATTTAGAACTTTTCTAACCAACTTTCAGGCAGTAGAATATTGTATAAATCCTTACAGTAAGATTTTTTTTATCATTAAATTGTCCAAATTAATAAAATGACGTTTGCTTTTGTTCTGTTTTAGCCCTATTCAATGTTTTTGCTTTGTCTTGATTTCTTTTCTTTTGAAGCATAACTTAAAATCTCCCAGACTCCAAGGAAAGTATACAGGTATGTGTCAGCTCACTAGAGAATTCATTTGGCTTACTTGATTCAATTGTTCTTTTATTTTTATTTTCTTTTGCTCATAATCTAGTCATTGCACATGTAAATTGACTGGAAATGTACTTCCCTCTGAAAAATGGTAATGCTCAAATTACAGAAAAAAAATCCTTTTTGTGGAATGTCTAGTGAATATCAAATGTCTCGATTACTGAATGTGAATGCATGGCAGCACAGTTCTTTGAGGATTATCCTGAAATACATCTACTCAAAATGCAGTTTATGTTTATAAAACTTATGAAAAGTTTGGTTAGCAGAAATGTTAAAAGTGTGGGTGAGGAGAGGAAGAAATGTGATAGATTGGTTGGATTCAGTCACAAAGGAGCAATTAACATATATTTAGTTGTCATGTAGCAACTCCACATAACTTTACTGATAAGGACAGGAAGAGATTAACTGGATTAATTTCTCACATTACTATGCTAATCTAAACTTACTCCATTGCTTTACTAGTCTTAATTATCACATTGTTACTTACTATCATGTTTAACTAAAGGCTGTGACAAGGCAGAGGCATGTTTAACTTGCTTCTGACCAGAGAACAATTTTTGGAAGCAGAACTGTTTGTAGTGAAAGAGCACAATAGAGCAATGCTTCATTTTAAACTATTTCAATTTTTTTCCTAATATTTCACAACTTATTTTCATCCAAGGAGAATGGGAACAAAGGAACCCATCATTTCAGTATGATCAAATCATAATTCTTGGCTTAGAAAAAAAAATGCTATTGCTATTATATAAAAGACAGAGAAAAAAGTGTTTGAACAAAACAACAAAAAATTGGCTTTGTATAAAGCAATCCAAGTAAATACTTAATTCAAAATGGCATTTATTTAATAATTTAAAAGAAAATATTTGCAATAGATAGGTAGTTACAAAGGAAGATTTTATTTGAGTCTTCTGAATATACTATAAACTTAAAGTGTGAATGATAGCCAACCATATTGTGATTGTATGAGAAGATGTAACGATGAAAATAAAACTAAGGGCTTTCTACTTTTAAAATGCTCCCACTTAAGGGGTGCATGGGTAGTTCAGTAGTAGAATGCTTGCCTTCATGTGGGAGACACAGGTTTGATTCCTGGACCATGCACACACAAAAAACTGCTCTCCCTTAAATTGCAATCACATTATTAATCAGTTAGAATATTTTATTTGAAACATTGCAATAGTGAAAATAATCAGAAAGTTCTATAGAAGACATATAATATTATGATTACATCTTATATTGAAATAGTAGAATACAATCTTTTTTCATACTAAATCATGCAATTAAAGGGCTTTACTTCATATTTTAAAACTTTTGACTTGAAAGTCAGTGTCCATAATTATTTTTGTTTTTACTTTATTTGCAAAGATCCTGGAACACACTCAAAGACCATATTTGTAATTTCCTAATTGAGTTTTAAGATAAGAAAAATGCTGATATAGAAATCTACAATTTGGTATGTTTCTTTAAAATGTTCACAATGTATATTTTTCTGAGACTATTAAAGTGCTGAGCTTTGATGGAAAACAAATTACTGGCTGAAATAGAAGAGAAGGAAGAGCCAGATGGTTCAGTACATCGTCCAAAATATTGGGTCAAGCTCAGGAATGGAAAATCTTGGGCAACAATAGAGTCCTGTCTGTTGTCAGAATTTGAGAGTGGAATACAGGAAAACTTAAAACCATGTATAATTCTGAGATATGCCCACTGATATTATATTAAGGCATTGGCCAGGTATAATAAGGGGTAGACTTGGTCTCAAAGCATTTAAGCAGCTAAGCAGGATATTAGTAATTCAGACAAACAAATCAGGACAGGACTACAGGTTTATAGAGTCACTAGAGAACTTTTCAAGAAAGCTGTGCTGGGTTTGGTCATTTGACAGGCTCCTTTCCTACCACCTTGTAAGATGTCTTTCTATACTGCAAGTTAGATTTTATTCCCTACATTCCCTTGAAAGTACTGGATGCGAATTAGGTTGTACCACTTCGTTGCATTATTAGGAGTGTTTCGAATGAGAAAAATTAGTAGGAAGCCATCTTTTTTGCTGATTTTGGATATTTTATGATGGCAAACATGATGTAAGGATGTGATTTTGTTTTGCGGCAGCATTTCGAAGTCCAGTTCCTAACATCTCTTATTTCCATGTATACTTCTGGGGAAGTAGCAACTTCATTAGAACAGGTTGTTAAACTCAGTGGTTCAATAGTAGCTACCTGATTTTCCGCTGTCCTGATAATGTTAGTGGTAGTAGCTCCATCGACTGATCAATACTTTGCGTGATATTTGGAGATATAGCACTGAGCCTGCTCTTCCAACAGTTCTAGTGAATTTGTAAGTACATTAAATCCCATTCTGTTCATAATGTTTAGTGTAATTTTCTGATTCCTGTACTTAAGTCTGAGTGTTAGAGAAATGAAAAAGAAACTTTGTTTTCTTTTTGAAATTAATTCTACTGGCATGTGGAAAAGCAGGTGTTATCCATATTCTGAATTTTATTTGATAAAAATGCAGACAATTATAACCCATAGATGTCTACAAATGTGTATAGGAATGGGTAAATATATCTTCCCCCTAAATATGAAAATGATTCTAAGTTCACACTTAGAGTTTCTTTTTTTCTTAATCCTCTTACACTTTCTTACTTTATCAGCTTTATGTGGTTTAATGGATGATCATTACAAATAGTTAAGTAGAGAAACTATTTTGACAGCAAGGATTAGTTAGCACTGCTTTTATTATCAGTTAGTGTTCTAGTTTGCTAGCTGCTGGAATGCAACACACCAGAGACGGATTGGCTTTTAATAAAAAGGGATTTATTTTGTGAGTTCTTCAGAGGAAAGGCAGCTAACTTTACACTGAGGCTCTTTCTTATGTGGAAGGCACAGGATGGTCTCTGCTGGTCTTCTCTCCAGGCCTCTGGGTTCCAACAACTTTCCCCGGGGTGATTCCTTTCTGCATCTCCCAAAGGCCTGGGCTGAGCTGCAAGTGCTGAGATGAGGAATGCCAAGCTGTTTAGGCTGTGCTACATCGTGGTCTCTCATTTAAGCAATGAAACTTTTAAGTCAAACGACCTGCACTGCAGCAGACATGCCTCCTAGCCGACTGCAGATGTAAATCAGCAACAGATGAGGTTCATGTACCATTGGCTTATGTCCGCAGCAACAAAACTAGGTATGCTCACCTGGCCAAGTTGACAACTGAATCTAACTACCATAGTTAGTTACAAAGTTGAGTCAGCTCATATACACTCATAAATACATAGGTATTCAAACCTCATCTTCCCAGCCCAAGTGACAGCAGGAAAATTTTATGAAAGAAAAAAATCTATATTATCCTTTCAGTCTTTTATTCAATTCAATTGCTTTCCCTCCTAGCTCAGGCACTAAAAATGTGTTGAGACACAAACCTGTCTTTCCATTGCTGTAAGAATATGTAACTGAGTTGTACCCAAAGAAAGCTTTTAAACAGATTTATACCTGAAGACAGCTTGTAAACATCATTCTTTTAAATTATTTTTAAAACAGGATGTGGGGAAAGCTGGAATTCAGATCTTTTGCAACCATTAACTAGTGAAGGACATTTCATTAAATCCCTCTGGGACTTAGGTTCAAATACGGTTAAAAATCAGGGAGAACTAAATGAATTGCTCGGACTCCCTCTTGGTCAAAGACACCAGGTTTGTCTGACTACACTGTACCAGGAAGGAATATTTATAGAGAGAATATGAAATGGAATATTAGATTAGGGAAGTAAAATGCTTAACTATAACCTATTAATTAAATATGCACAAAAATATGGGAGGGAATAAGGTATTCCCCAAAGGAGAGCCCCTAATTTAATGTACACTTTTTTCGTTAATAAAATAGCATAACCTATGAATAAATGTCATGAAAGGTGATTCTTTTTCCAACTTGCTTAATAAACTCACATATGACTTGCTACAATCCCTGGGGAAGTGCTGACACGTATCTTCTTAAACCTTAAAAAAACACTTATCTACAAAGTTGTGTGTGCTTGTTCTTTCTCTCTTAAAAGAAAAATAAGTGAAAAATTCTGAAAGTCTTTATTTTCAAGGTTATTTTTAGGGAAGCACAGCAGTGAGGAAATCCTGGCTGTTTAAAAGTTATGATGTTTGCGATAAGAAATTGCCCCCAGGATATTTACTTTTATTAAGACCTACGGCTTCACTTTTTTAATATCTTTGGGCCAAGATTGCTGATACGTTAGGAGGAGATAGCAGTTGCAATAAGATTTTGGAACTTTATCAGCCATTCAATCTAAAATGTATTTTCCTTTATTGTATACATGAGAAAGAAAAACAAATGCCCATGAGAGAAGTTTTAGAGCTCATTTTTCATTATAAAATTAACAAATTAATTTGTTTAATTACCAAAATCCATTTACAATACAAATCGGTTCCCTGACGTACACAGTACAGTGCTTGTTGAGATGCATTTCCAGTGGGTTATAGATGGACTTTTCCTCAGGCTAGCTTAAACATAAATTCTTTATGAAAATCAAACATCCCAATATTTGTAAATGTCTGGAATTTGATAAAAATGTAGTTTACACTGGGTAATAAGCTTTGCCATCTGCCTAAGCACATTAGCCAATGGAGATATCAGATATAACTGATAAGGGCTGCAAGGGTAGTTCAGTGGTAGAATGCTCGCCTGCCATGTGGGAGACCGGGGTTCAATTCCCAGTCCACACACTTCCCAAAAAACAAACAGACAGGCAAAAAACAAGCACATAAGCAAAAATTCAACACATGGTGCTGGAATAATGGGATACTCACATGGAAAAAGAATGAAATGTGACCCCACCATACAGCATACAAAAAATTAACTATAACTGATTAATACATTGGATCGACCAACTATGTAACTGAACTAACCAAATAACACAATATATTTAAGATGAAATGTGTGCAACTAACTGCTATGGAATTCATTAGTTCCATTATTTCACTTGCACCCTGAGAGCTCTGTGACCTTCTCTATTGTAGAGACAGCAACTCAATTATAAAATGGATTGGAGCATCAAGATCATGGAAGTCTCAAATATGTATATACATTGTCAGTACAAATGCTTCAGAGAATTGGAACAGAAAAATACGGCTTTTCCTACAATGACCTCCACTGAAAACTGGGAACTTCCAAGGAAACAGGAAAGTAGGTTGTAGGTTAATGATTCAGAGCTAATGATTTTCTTTAGACAAAAGACATTCGAAATGGAATGGTACTTTCAAACATTGGGTACCAAAAAGGCAGGGTTGCCAACTCAAAAAAGGCTTGCATATACCAGGAGTGTGCATACAACACTAGATAGCCTCATTAGTACTTGCCTTTTACACAGATAAATACCCCCATGCATTCTAGAGTGCCATGGGTCTGATAGAACCCATCATCACATTACATCCAATTTTATTGCATTTCACTGTACAAATATTGTGAGATACAAAAGTATGGTGCCATTCTCATATTAAGTAAGGGAATATGTTCAGAATAAATAGGTGACTTGCAAAAGATCACATAGATAATAAATAGCAAAGCTAGAACTAGTAGTCACATATTTTACGTCAGTCCATTGCCCTTTCTTTCCATTACACAATATTAATTCTTACATATTTTAAAGTGTTAATTTAAACTATGATAAGCCAAAATAAAATAGATGAATGGAAGATTCATTGTTTTTACACAACCAGGAAGTCCAGAGGTAGAGGTGACTTTTGGCATTGCTGGATCCAAAAATTAAAAGCAGCTTGGTAATGCAATCTTTCTCTCTCTCTTCCTCTCTCTCTCTCTCTCTCTCTCTCTCTCTCTCTCTCTCTCTCTCTCTCTCTCTCTCTCTCTCTCTCTCTCTCTCTCATAAATCTTTACCTGCTCCTCCTGATTTCTCTTTTCCCCTGCTTCTCCCCATATGTTAATCCCTTTCTTCCTTACTTCAGACAGGTTCTCTTTATCTGCCAGTGACTGCAATTTCAAATTAATAATCCAAATTTTAGAAGACCCTCTTCCTTTTATCATCTGCCTCTCTTGCCATCTCTGATTCCTGACTTGGATCTAATGCTTCATACTAATCACTACTCTCTAGGCACTAAGGTATCATTATTTTCCACACTGAGTCACATTTACTTCTATAGCCAAAGGCAATTTGGTGAGCAGTCCTATCAAAATCTCATGAGGAGGGGGTGCCGGGGTAGTTCAGTAGTAGAATTCTTGCCTGCCATGCGGGAGACCCAGGTTCAATTCCCAGCCCATGCACTTCCCAAACAAACAAACAAACAAAGAACCCAGCAAAAAAAAAAAATTCAAGAAATGGTGCTGCAATAACGGGCTGCTCACATGGAAAAAGAATGAAATGTGACCCTGCCATGCAGCATAAAAAAAAAAAAAAATCACATGAGGAGGTGTGGTGATCCCATCCAGACCTAAATTTAAATTATCAGTTAATTATATCATATTGTCAAATAAGGGGTGGTTTTAAGAACTTGCAGGCACTTAAACTAGCATGCTACAGCATCAAAGGCTGGGAGGTTGATAGAAGTAAATAAACTGGGAATAAAGGAGCCCCATCCTATACAGCTGACAGCTGAAGAGAATAGGCACTAAATAGTCCTAATCAAAGATTCCAAGTATGTCTGGACACACTATCAACCTGAGCTAATTATACTGATCTCCAAGGAATCCAGGCCAGAGAATGGAAGACTAAAGAAGTTGTGACAGTGTTAGAAACTAGAGCAGAAGTAGTGAAAGTAGCCAACATATCAAGTGTCATGGACAGAGAAATGTTTTCCTAGTTAGAAATAGCTGAGGGCACAGCAGTGACCCTTGAAAATAGATCCTTATACTGGGGTTCACATCAGAGTTTCACACCCAGCTTCACGTTATAAAGGAGAGTATCCAAAGAAACGGTGATATTTGTATTTCTGTTGCTTTCTCTCTATCTATCTGCTCATTGACACAAAAGCAGAACAGAGAACAATTCCTGTCACTTACTAGACTGCTATAAATCCCTAGGAATATCATTGATTCTTATAAATATCACTGGATTGGAATATACATATATATACATTTTTTTTAATTCCAAGGGTTATTTTCAAAACTTTTTGCTTTTTCTTTGTAGAAACTGATTCTTGTTTTTATTATTTTCCTTTTTCTTTGCTAGAGGGGCATCTAAGAATAAGTAGGAAAGACATAGTGTTTTGTCCTTAAGAAACCATCTATCAGAGCAGCTCCTAGTTTTACTACCTTGTATTCCCAAGGCAAAAAGAGAGATGGTTAAGATTTTAATTGTGTGATGTCTCCAAAGGCACAGCCTGAATAAATTAAGTTTTCAAGGAGACATTTTCTAATCCCAAAGGACAGAGATTCCTTCACACTCCCTAAAGAAATCTAGCTGTTAACTAAAGTGCTCACTAATAATTTAAATAAAAAACTTTTCTTAGTAACTGAACTTATATCCTAGCAAGGTATATAGTTATAAGGAAATGCTTTAAGAAAAGAAGAAAACAGAGTCTCAGGCATTCCTAATTCATAAGAACATTTATACTGTCCTTGACATGGTACCAGTTCATCCCTGTTTAGGAAGTGGATGATATTGCCAAAGGAAACAATATATATGAAAGAATGAATTCTTTCGTAGATTCCATATTATAAAGTCCACTGACATAATGAATCTTCAGTAATCACTAAATAACATTGATAATGATGGAGAACAATGGTGTGCTGTTGCAGTTAATTTTACTGCACCAGTTGTTTTAAAACTAGCCAGAGATTTGCTTCATATATTTTGTTAAATACTGTGAGGGGGAAAGTTATTGAAAGCCCTCTGTTTTAAAAATTAAAACAAATTCAAACCCTTGTGTATTATTCAGGGCATATTTCAATCATTGGTAACTCATGTTCCCCTGAAGAAAAATCTGCATAAATCTTGTTATATTTTATGTTGCTGAATTTCAAAGGCTTATCTTTAACGTTGCTAAAATAAAATCCTCAGTTCTTTATTCTTGGATTCATAAATGTGTTTCTCATATTCAATCACAACACAACACTCAGGTGTTGAAAATAAAACTTTGTTTTTTCTATAACTTATAACTTAGCTCAAATTATTTAGCAAATAAACCTCCAGTTTTTCCCCTTACTGTAAAACATTTAAAACTTTGTCTTACTAATTCAAAGTAATGAAGCTAATTCCAATTTTTTTTTGGGGGGGTGCAAGGTCTGGGGAATTGAACCCAGGTCTCCCACATGGAAGGCAAGCATTCTACCACCAAATCACCTGTGCACCCTTTAGCTAATTCCAATTTTAGCTGTGGCCAATTCAGATAGCAAATTGATTTAATTGATGTTTATTCATCTCCAATTTCTCCTGGCTTTCTCAATGTTACCTAAGAATCAGCTTTGGTGCATATATAGCATTCTGGGAAATGGAGAAGTGCCCCTGGGCTACATCTTGTCCTCTGGTGTCTACTATGGTGTATTTTTATTTTATCTTGTCTCATTCATTAGGTACTATTGTATCCATGGTTTGTCTGTACACCCATAAATGGACATCAGTTTCAAAGTCACCCAAACATACTGAATCCTTCTTGTTTCAATCCATGCCTTTCAGATCTGCCAGCTCACAGGAAATTTTCATTTACTTTTTCTTACTAAACTAGGGTGTGAGAGACCCTCTGTTTTCCTCTTACACAACTTACACAGGACACTTATAGAGTGTCAGTTTGGGGTTAGCATTTTTCTGAGCTACACATTTTCCTGAGCTGCATGAGTATGGCTGTTCTTAGACTGCAAATAATGTACCGTCCTGCCTACCTCTCTAAACCAACACTGCGGCAGGCACAGAGCCTGCTCCCTCCTGTATCTAAGTCCCTTCCTTTTGTATTTTTAAATGCTTCTCTCAGCCCAGGAAGTTGCTTTTTCCCCTTCCTTTTCTCTTTGTAAGGTGGTAAACTACCCTTACATCTGATCCTGAATCCCTCCATCCTACATTGTCAAAGTTACATTCTGTGGCTTATTTCTTATACTCTAATCTTTAAATTTTCTAGTTTGGAGCAATTTATGTACAAACCGCAGTTTCACAATTCTCTAAATACTTTCCTTCACATGTGTCTTGCTATAATCATTTATCATGTTTGCATCCTCCTAGAAAAAAGCTGAACAGGAAATATCATGTGTTGAATGCAGTATCCTAAATATTAACACCACAGGTAAGACACACCAGCTTGAGATTTAAAAAAAAAAAGCAGAAAATTTTGGGAGCAATTGTGATTTTCAAATATTCTAGCTATTTAGATCCTTATGAGCACTTAGGTAAAAGGAAATGAAAATCTATGGACACTGGGATGTGGGTTAGAAACTATATACCTCAGACTACCAAAAATCCTTTATCTGAAAGCTAATTCAATCAGTACACCCATAGAAAATGACCATGTGTTCATGATACAATTTCTACTTAGAAAGCCAAAAATGATAATGATCTTTTCCCTAAATTGATAAAAGGAGATATACAGCAGATTTTGTTAAAGTAACATTTAGGATTCTGTAGCTTTAAAAAAATAAGGAAAGAGATCAAGGTTTAAGCATTATGATGGTTTGGAGAAAAAAGCAAGAAATATGTTCTTAAACTTAATCTATGTGAACTCATTTTAAGTAAGACCTTTTGATAAGGTTATGTCTGTTAAAGGTTGGCCCATCTCAATCAGGATGGGTCTTAATCCTACAATTGGAGACCTCTATAGTGGAATGAAATTCAGATGGATGGAGAGTAAGCCACAGGAAGCAAAAAGCTGAACAACAATGGAGCAAGGCAAGAAGGGAGAGACCAGGAGATGCTGTCATGTGCTTTGCCTTGTGACAAGTTAAAGACCAAAGCTCACCAACAGCCTATCCCATAACAGCACAGTCTTCAAGAAGAAAGCATCACCTTGATGATGTCTTCATGATGTCTTGATTTGGACTTATTCCCATCCTCAGACTATGAGTGAATTTATGAGTGAATAAATTCCCATTGTTTAACCCAACCCATTTCATGGTATTTGCTTGAGCATCCCAGAACACCAAAACAAGAATTAACATATGCTATAATTAGTGGTAGCTTTACTCTGGCAACAACTACTAACTGCCACAAATATAATACTTTTTGGTTGTGCTATTTTTTTTTTGCTGTACCAAATAAGCACAATTTATCCACTTCTGATATGTCAACTTTAGGCATAATATGCTAGTTGAAAGCAAGATCCATTTCTGAGTAAGGAAAAAGGAAAAACATTACCAGAAGATATTTGGTCATAGGTGTGTTCCAAAGATGATACTTTCAGAGGTGACTAGATTCTAAGTTTCCATGAATCAAAATAAAGATATATAATTGGATGAAGAGTAGATAAATGATAGCAGATAGAGTAGATAGATAGGGAGATAAACAGAGCCAGACAGAAGGAGGTGATAGAGATAAAGATAAATATATATGAGAGATAAAATAAGTCAGGGGTTCAGACATGCCCCAAAGAGAAGCTATTATCTAATTTCTAAATTCTTGTCTCATTTAGTTTGAGGAGGCAGCTCTGAATGTTTTGAAGAGCTACAAAAGGCCTAGGGTCTGTGGGGCAATTGGTGGGGAGTTCTAGTGAGAGATGACTGTATAGGGGTAGCATTGACAGTAAAACTACTCAGTCCACTTCAATAAGGAAGTGTCTAAGGAAGTCATTTGTTATTTGAACTGCCCACACTAATTGAGGGGAGGGGGTGCAAGGCTTGAAGTACAGTTGATCTCCACTCCCTTTATTTCTACAGGTAACTCAGGATTTACCTGTAACAGCAAGCAGCAGGATAATTTGAAAGGTAGACCAGACTTTAAGTGATGGCCCCAGAATTCACTTACTATAAAATCATGGACAAATTACTTATCTTTCCCCAATCTCAATTTATGTTTCTGTACAATTAATACAAATATATTACTTTATCTCTAGAGCGTAGTACAATACTTTGCACATAAATATTCTATGAATTATTAAATAATCAAAAAGAGAAAATGGTATAAAATCTAATGTACTTTAGTACTTTAAATTTGTTAAAATATTTACAAGCAAAATATTTACATTGTTTACATAAATATGCCGTAACCAAACTCCCAACCCACTATTTCAACACTTCAGTTATAAATTCTACAAGTAGCATCTGGAGTTAGATGGACAAGAAACCAAATTCTACTTTGCTGCTTACTAGTCATGTACTTCAAGACAGCATGCTTAATCTCTCTTATGTTCCTAAATTAAATGCGAATAATATCTACCCCATCCTTTTGTTGTAATGATCAAAGAAAATACTGTATGTAAAGTGTTTAACAAAGGTCCTGATACATAGCAAGCACTCAATAACCTAAAAATTTTATTATAATTATTAATCATAAAAACAATGTAAATATTTTGCTTATAAGTGTTTTTAACAAATTTAAAGTACTAAAGTACATTAAATTTTATAGCATTCTCTCTTTTTGATCATTTGCCATTTTGGCTCTGCAGAGACATTGTTTCTTACAAGATTTTCAGATAAATTATTGATGATTCAAGGATCCACTCATTATTTCTCTATAATGCAAAATTTCCATAGTTATAAAGTTAATTTATTCTGTATTAGATGTTTATCCATAAACAAAGGATTTTATTATTAACTAAACCATTAGAAGATTCATCAAGAATTAATCACACAAATTTGAACTTATTTTCAACTTTATTAGCCTAATATTTAATACTCTAAGTAGATCATCAAGGTAGCAGTTAATCATAAGTGAGTGAATTGTTTACTCTTTTTCTTTTGCGGTTAGCAGGTGGAAAATTTATTGAGAACACATGTGAGAGGACATGCAGACACTGTCACAAAGACAGAGGTGAGAAAATCAAGAGGCCAATTGTTTACTCTTGAGGTACTGACACAAGATAAGCAACTTGAGGAATTTTCTCCAAATATTAGTATTTCTTCTAACTGAATAATCAGCAGTCAACTTTGAAGAAATTTTAAACCTTTAGGCATGGGTTTGAAGAAGATCCCATGACTTCTGTTGGCTGTGAACAAAAGCAATTTTCCAAATTGGTAATGTATATAGTATGTTTTGTTGACCAAGTATGATACTAACTTAAAAGTACAAATAAAATATGAAGACCCTCTGTGGAAATGACAATACCTGATCCAAGATTTCTCTCTTGAATAAAAGAAACAAAAATCTTCTTTAGGAAGATTTGAAGTTACTGGTACAATGGTGTTCTGAAATTGTCATGCACTAGAGCAAAGCTATAGTAGCAGTGTGTCTTCACAAGCAGATCATGAAAGAATGGGAGGTTGACCCAAACCAACAATAACAGGAGCAAATAGTATTTCAATGAGAGATCTATCAAGAAGTATTAATTTGCCTCAAGTGACCCAGGAGATAAGTGTTCTAAAAGACCATGGGCAAGAATGGGTTCAGAGTGAATATTCATGATTCTGTGATGGGTCAGAATGTCTCTGGACAGTTCAACAACTACCCAGTCTCTATCTACTCCACCACTGAATTAAGGTTTATGACTCTAAAGATCATAAAGGTACAGTTAGAATGGGTGTGTGTGTGCTGCAAGGAGAGAGGCTTGGTTTCATGTGGAGTTAGAGAGACAAAAGAGCTGGAGTTAAGAGAAGACCAAAACAAATTTATTGTATTTAATTTCTTATTTTTGAAATAATTTTAAACATGCATAAAAATTGCAACATAGTACATAGATTTTATTTATACCTTGCACCCACGGTCAGCTAGAATTAACATCTTGCATGACAATATTACTTTATGTCAAAACTAAGAAATTAACATTGGTAGAATAGTATAATTAACTTAACCATAGACCTTATTCAGATTTCACTAGCTTTTCCACTAATATCCTTTCTCTGTTTCAAGTTCCAATCCAGAATCTCAGGATTGCATTTAGATTCAGTTTTCCCCAGTCTGCCTCAAGTATGATAGCTCTTCTGTCTTCACTTGTTTTTCATGATCTTGACACTTTTGAAGAATACCAGTCAGTTATTCTGTAAAATGTCCTTCAGTTTTGATTTGTGTGATTTTTTTTTTATCATTGAGCTAAGGTTATATGTTTCTGGCATGGATATCTCAGACATGATGCTGTGTCCTTAGAGTATATCATAATAAAGGATACTTAATGTCAGTCTGTCTTATTACTGTTGATGTTAGGCCCAATCATTTAGTTATTGTAGTGTCTACCATGTTTCTCCATGGTAAAATGATAGCTTTTCCTCTGTATCTTGGAGGAATTTCTTTGGGACTATGCAAATATCTGTTCCTCTTCAAATTTTTGTCCATTACTTTTAGCGTCTGCTGCTGGATCTTGCCTGTAACAATTTTTGCTGTGATGTTCTAATGGTGATTTTCTATGTCTTATCAATCATTCTAAATTTATTAATTGTAATTCTTCTATAAAGAACAGCTGCCCCCCAAAAAAAACAGTTGTCCCATATTCCCCTGCATTTATTAATCTTTCCAATTATCTGTCTAAATCAATAGGTAAATTTGTTTTAGTTTGTAAGCTACCAGAATACAAGTGAAATGGCTTTTATAAAGGGAACTTAATAAGTTACAAGTTTAAAGTTCTAAGCCTATAATAATGTCCAACTAAGGCATTCAGGGAAAGATACCTTAATTCAAGAAAGACTGATTGGTCAAGAACACCTCTGTCATCTAGGTAGTCATATGGCTGTCATCTGCTTGTCCCTTGCTCCAGGGCTCTGTTGCTTTCAGTCTATGCTGAGATCACTGTATTTAATTCTTTAGTCAACCTTAGTGTTTTTGGTTTACGAATGCTGCTGGATTGCAATATACCAGAAATGAGTTGACTTTTATGATGGAGATTTATTAGTTTACAAATTTACAGTTCTAAGGCCTTGAAAGTGTCCAAATTAAAGCATCAACAAGATGATACCTTCTCTTCATCTGGGACTCCTCTGTCACATGGGCAGGCAGATGCCCGGCCTCTGCTGGTCCTTTTCTCCCAGGTTTCATTGCTTTCAGCTTCTGGCTTATATGGCTTCCTCTCTCAGCTCCTCAGGGACTTTTTCTCTGAGCTTCTGTTGTTTCACCTCTCTGATTCATATATGTCTTTCACACGAATAAAGGATAAGACCCACTTTGAATTGGGTGGGTCATATCTCAATTGAAATAATCTATGAAAAATGTTCCACCTATAAAAGGTCTATATCCATGGGAATGGATTAAAAGAACATGGCCTTTTCTGGGGTACATAAAACAGCTTCAAACAACCACAACTACTATGCACACAAAGTAGTTTCAGAATAGATGACTCACAGTCCTGTATGAAACAAATTTACTAACTAGAGTTCAGTACTTGAATATAATTCTTTTTGTCATTAACTTTATACTGTTCAGCCAAAATACTGTTTCCCAAAGTAATGTAGGTTAGTTCTATAATTCCCCACATCCTTCAGTGTGGTTATATTACTCATTTGCAGTACAATTAGGTTCAAATGTTAGAATTTATATAACATTTTACTTTTCCTCCCAGATATGCTTGACATTTCATCCCTCTTGTGTGACTTTTACAAGTACCCAATAAAGTCTGTAGAGTGGATGGATGGGTGGATAACTGCATGTGTTAATAAATGAAGGAAAAATATGTCCAGGAATGTTTCTCTGTCAAGTTTCTGATATCATACACCTATCTTGGTGATTAATGAATGTATGTTTTCCATATCCTGTGAGCACCATTGGGTGTGTGAACCTGCATGTCTGTGTTAGTGTGAGTGTGTGTATTATAAGTGGGAAAGAGAGAGATATAGATAAGAGACAGAGACAAGACAGAGAGACCGAGATGAGATAGAGAGACAGAGATATGGAGGAAGAAAAACCTGGTGTTCTCATTTAATGTACTCTCTCGGCTAGTGTCAACAGACTATCTTTACTACCTGCTCCCAGGGAGTGTTTAAAGTTTACCTTCCATGGCATACCATTTTATGAGTTGATACTGGACTACTGATGCAGTGCTGAACCCCTTCTTATAAAATTGCATACTGACATAACTAAAATACATTTATCCTGAAGCTAAATTGCAATATTCAACAGCTTCAGTTACTAGAAAACACAACATTTTGAATGTAAAGTTCCCACTGAAAAGAAAATAAAATAAATTTTCTTCTTCATAGATGAAGAGTAACCCAGAGGTTCAGAGTTTGGCAGAAGAATAAGAACTCAAATCAAGCTGCACTAGAGTGGGGAGAAAGAGAGATATAATTATTTACCTTGGGCAAGAGATTTAAGGGGGAACCAGAAAATCTCCATTCAAGGTAAATACTATTTTCATGCATGTACTGGTTTGAAAGGATGTATGTCCCCTAGAAAAACCAAGTTTTAATCTAAATTCCATTTCATAAGGGCAGAATAATCCCTATTCAATACTGTATGTAATTAGATCATCTCCCAGGAGATGTAACTCAATCAAGAGTGGTTGTTAAACTGGGTTAGGGGAGATGTGTCTCCACCTATTTGGGTGGCTATTGATTGGTTTTCTGAAGTCCTGTAAAAGAGGAAACATTTTGGAGAATGAGAGATTTGGAGAGAGCAGAGAATGCTATAGCACCATGAGGCCGAGTCTACCAGCCAGCAACCTTTGGGGATGAAGAAGGAAAATGCCTCCCGGGGAACTTCATGAAACAGGAAGCCAGGAGAGAAAGCTAGTAGATGATGCTGTGTTCACCATGTGCCTTTACAGATGAGAGAGAAACTCTGACTTTGTTCATCATGTGCCCTTCCACTTGAGAAAGAAACCCAGAACTTCTTTGGCCTTCTTGAACCAAGGTATCTTTTCCTGGATGCCTTAGATTGGACATCTCTATAGAATTGTTTAATTGGGACATTTTCTTGGCCTTAGAACTGTAAAGTACCAACTTTATTAAATTCCCCTTTTTAAAAGCCATTCTGTTTCTGGTATATTGCATTCCAGCAGCAAGCAAACTAGAACAATGCAGCATTACTGATTGTTATTTTTGCTCCAGGCTCCACTATGCCCTTT
>PVIY010018838.1:21608-46940 GCA_004026745.1 Myrmecophaga tridactyla | reverse complement strand
CCACCCAAATGGGTGGAGACATGTCGTCCCTTAATCCAATTTAACAAGCACTCTTGACTAAATCACATCAACCAGGGAGATGATCTCATTAGTTTCAAACATACAGCATTGAGTAGAGATTATTCTACCTTTATGAAATGGGATTTATATTAAAACATGGCTTTTCTTAGGGGGCATACTTCCTTTCAAACCAGCACAGAAGCCTACATAAACTCATTCCTCTAGACCAGACTAACACAGAAATAATCAATTGAACATATGACTAGGAAATAACTTGAATCACTCCTAGAAACTATAGGTGGATTCCAGCTAGTACTCACATTTCTAGAAATATACACTGGAAAGAATCAACATTGGAAGTTGACAGAAAGACTAAGACAAAACACCCAAATCATGCGAAAATGCAACTACATGGGCAGAAAATAAATGAAGGAGAACCCAAAAGACCCAGATAAAAACCCTAATTTACAAGGATGCGGATTGGAGGGAACAGTAAGCAACAGAAGAGTTGGGGGAACAATGAGAATAGACTCATTCCTTTAACACGTGCTCCGGAAGTTAAGTACAGACCTGGCAATCCCACTTATAGGTATAAACCCAAAAGACACTTGTACATCAATGTTCATGGTGGCCTTATTCATAACTGCCAAAAGATGGAAACAACCCAAGTGTCCATCAAAAGAAGAACGGATAGACAGTAATGTGATGTATGCACATAATATCATTCAGCTGTAAAAAGGAAAGAAATTCTGATATGTGCTACAACATGGATGAACCTGGAAGACATCATGTCGAGCGAAACAAGCCAGTCAAAAAAAAGCACAAAAACTGTATGCTGTCGCTTACATGAAATAATGAGAAAATGCAAATTCATAGTCAGATATTGGAATACATGTTACCAAGAGCAGGGGTCGGGGTGGAGAATGGGGAGTTAGTTAGGCAGAGGTTCTGTATGAGGTGACAGAAAAATGTTGGTAATAGGTGGTGGCGATGGCAGCACAACACTGTGCGTGTCATTAACAACACTGTGGAATTTGTATTCTATAAAGTGGTTAAAACTGGAAATTTTAGGTAATATACATATATTACCAGAATAAACATTTTTTTAAAAAGGGATTCTTGGCTTCAGGGATCAACCAAGTAAGTAATCCTTGGCTGTACTTACTCTTGATTTATATGCAGCAACGAGAACGGCTCCAGAAAACATATGAGGGGAAAAATCACATCCACTGGCTTCTGACAAGGTAAGCCATGCCAGGGGACAATGACTTTGTTAATTGCTGAGCCCCACAGCAAACGCTTACAAGAAATTCTCTGGTTCTGAGGCAAACTTCCTTTGATTACCTCTGGAGCTGGTGCTGGCTCCTTCCCAAGCCTCCCAGGAAAACAGATTTCTAATTGATGAATTAATCTACTACAAACCTAACCTTTTTCCTCATCTGAACTAGAGTCAAGTAGTGACTCATAGCAGCTTCTTGAAAGCACACAGGGCAATACCTCATACTGAATATGCATAGGCTTCCCTTTCTAAGAATAAATAACAGAGAAACATTCAAATCCACCAAACACATGAAACATATTAGGGTTAAAAACAAGTGATGACTCTAGAATCTGAACAAATATTTACTTAAGAAATATGTTCTTTATAGAAAAGAAAAATTTAGAATTTTAATAATATCTAAATTCTTAATTTTATTTCCTAAAATACATAAGGTTATAGCAGCATCTTTGAAAACAGAGTAACTAGTCATGAAAAGAAATATGAGATCAGAAAAGAGTTCACATTAAACCAAAAAACAAACAAGGGAGTGAACAACACCAGACAAAGCAGAAAATAAAATTAGTGAAGCAAAAGATAAGCCGGAGCATCCTAGAAAAAAATAAAATCTGCATGGGTAAAGATTTTAAGACTCCACTCCAAAAACAGAAGAAAGGATCAAGAACTATAAAAAGAAGCAAGAAGAAGCCACCGATGCTGAAATAAGGAAAGAATAAATTTATCCTCAAAGAGTTAGAAAAGTGTTACACAGATATAGAACAATCTAGATCAAATGGGGGAGGAAAAAAAAAGTCACACTTGAAACTTATGTGTCCTTCTATAGACATCTCTAGGTCTGGCAGGTAATGAGTAGAAGCAGTTCTGAACCCCAAACTTGGAGGCCCAAGAAAATGAGAGATGTAAGTACCAGAGCCAACTAGCACTCTAAAGGTAGACTTACACCAGTTAACACATGAGAAAAGAAGATGCTTATCTCTGAAATCTGAACAGATGAAAAAGTTAACAAGAGAAATACCAGAACAAAGATGTTGTACTCCTTGATCGATAGCCCCTCCCAACATGAAAAAGTCAGAATGGGCATAGCCCAAATACCCCTAAAGAGTGGGAGAAAGATCAAAGATGATGGTGGAGTTCTACAGAGAAAGTATTAACAAATGCGTATGATTGTTGAATCATTATATTGATATTTCTTTTAGCCTCCAGTATCTTAGAGCAGCTAGAAATAAAAACCTTAAATTGTAGAATTGTAACACATACTAAACCCTAACATCTGTTCTACAACTAATTGTTGTGGTGTGCTTTGAAATATATTGCTTTTTTTTTTTTTGTATATACATTATTTTTCACACACAAAAAAGTTGATTGTTATGATAAATATCTATATTCCTTCTAGCCTCCATTGTTCTGGAGCAGCTAGAAGGAAAAATCTGAGATAGACAAACTCGGATCTGTCCTGTAACTACCATGTTGAAGACTGCATTAAAAATTACTGCTTTTTTTTCTTTCTTTATTTAAAAAGTAGCTTTGATAGAACAACTGATCTATCTGAATATACTGAAAGATATAAAGATACATTGAAAGATTCCTGTAGCTGTCAAGAGACTTTGTTAAATGAGTAATAAGTACACAGAAAACTTAGCAAACATAAAAAGATTAAGTTAAAAGAGAAAAGAAAATTAGCAAAAAAAAAAAGAAGGAAAATGATTCTTAGAATTCTACTTGATTCGGTTAGGAATTACATTTAAAAAGTAGTAATAACATTAACACTCAATAATGACTTAAGCAAAATCACGACCAAAAAAACGTATTAGAATGAGATACAGGCTGTATGGTATGTAGTACAACTTCCAAATGGGAACTGAAATATCAAAAACTAGAAATAAATCTTAGAAATGCAAATGCATATACCACACACAGCAGCTAGAACAGCTGAAAGTAGTAGCTAGGGTAAGGTAAAAATGGTAGGGAAGGAGCAGGGACTCTTCTTTCTCTTGGAAAGTTTCATAGAGCTAGTTGACATTTTTAATTATAAAATTTAATTTATACTTTAATGCTATTATGACTTTGTAAATGTAGTAATAACTGAATTATAAATTTAACCAAATTACTATGATTTTTAAATGGGAAATTTAAAAAATCACTGTTTAGGGCCACAGTGACTCAGTGGCAGAGCTCTTGCCGCCCATGCTGGAGACCCAGGTTCGATTCCTGGTACCTGCCCATGTAATAAAATAAAAAGAAAATAAATAAATTTTTAAAAATGACAAATCACTGTTGAAACTAAAAATCTGAAAGATACAGAAATGACAATGCAGAAAACCAAGTTGATGCCATGGAACATTGGTTTAAGAAAACCCACCCAGGAGATGGGGAAGCTGTGAGAGTATGAAAGCCAAACTGGCAGTGGCCAACACTGCTGGTTTTTACCTGTTGCCTCCAACTATGGAGGAGGGTTGGGAGCGTGTGGGGGAAAAGTGCTGCAGGTCTTGTGTATCTGCTACTCCAGGTCCATCACTCTTGTCTGCAGGCTCTTAAGCTGCTCCACCCACACAGCCCCAGAAGCCAGCACAGAAGAAATGGATATTGGATCCCACAGAACCCAAGGCACTGATGTGGACCCAGCTGCCACGGTCACAAGATTCCTGGAGGAGCACTCTGATCTGACAACTGCAGACTTGGATAGGCCCCCATGTGTGCTGTCTTGCCTGCCTCTTTCAAGGAAACACAGAAACAAGGACCAGCAGATGGTTTGGTGACAAGTATGTCACAGGATTCGGTGACCTTTGGGAACATGGCCGTGAACTTCACCAAGGAAGAGTGGGTTTTGCTGAATCTTGCTTAGAGAAAGCTCTACAGGGATGTGATGCTGGAGCACTAACAGAACTTGGTCTCTGTAGACTGGCTAACCCAACTGAAAACCAGAGACTCAACCCCTTAGCGGGATATTTTTGCTACAGAAACATTCTGTAGAACAAACCAAGGATGTCTCATGACAAATGATTCTTGGTCTTTCACATTAGGAGAAGACTGGAAATGACACAAAATAGAGGAACTGCACTAGCAAAGCAAGTGACATTTGAAGTAAACTGCATGTGTCCCTGAGAAAGCAGAGTCTCCTGTTAGAGTCTCTGAATGTCATGAAATGAGGGACAATTCTCAACATTGCGCAAAGCTTGTTCCTTCAGAGGGAAATTCCACAAGAAAGCACATCCGTAAAAGTGACTCGACTATTTTGAAATATATTTCTGACTTCAACAATAAAATCAATAAAAAACAATGAATATAATAAAGCCTCACTGCAGAACGTTCCATTTATTCCCTGTGAGAGAATTCAAACAGAGAAGAAATCAAGTGCACTGAAACTCAGAATAATGTGTTTCATATACACAACAAAACTCATATGGCTGTGAACACTCATGAATGGAATCAATTTGGAAAAGCTGTCAGTGAAGACTTGCCCCTAGACCATGCAGGAGTGCTCACCTCAGAGAGAAAATTTATGAGTTTAATCACTGTGGGAGCACCTTCAGAAATAACTTAATCCACGTTGCACAGAGGAGATCCTATATTGAAGAGACAAACAATGAGAATAATGAAAGTGGAAAAACCTTTGTCCAAATTCAAAATTCTGATTCAAACAGGAGAACTAGTGTAGGCAGAAAAAACTATATATGTGGTGATTGTGGGAAAGCCTTTATTTAAGTCATTCCTTATGAGACACAAGAAAATTCACACCAGAGAGAAACCCCATGAATGTAGGCAATGTGGAAAAGCCTTTGAATATTCCTTACACCTTAATAAACATTTAAGAAAACACATTGTGAAGAAGTCCTATGAATGTAGGGAATGTAGGAAAGCCTTCACTAACTCCACAAAACATACTAATATCAGGACTCATATTGGAAAGAAACCCTACATATTTGAGGAACGTGAAAAAGCCTTTGCTAATTCTACAGGGCTTAAAAACATGTAAAGATTCACAGTTGAGAGGTTCAATTCCCAGCCCATGCACTTCCCAAAAACAAACAAAACAATTCAACAAATGGTACTGCAATAACGGGATACTCACATGGAAAAAGAATGAACTGTGGCCCCACCACACAGCATTAAAAAAAAAAAAGATTCACAGTTCAGAGAAGCCCTATGAATGAAAGGGATGTGGGAGAACATCAATTTTCTTGACATACCATTAAAGGAAAGAGGACATATTGCTAGGGAGCTATGTGCGGTAACATACACGAGATAAGTCTTCCCTGAATTCTCATACATTTCAGAAATGTGAAAACTCACTCTAAAAAGAAACCCTGGGAAGGTAAGATTTGTGGAAAACCTTTAATCTTCACTCATCTTTAGCAAATGAGGCCAGAAGTTTAGCAGACTTCTTTGCCCTCACGCTGAAGAGAAATCTTACGTATCTGAGAAATATGGAAAAGCCTTCAATGTTGCCTCAAATTTATAGTCCATGGAAGAAATCACACTGGAGACACAAGATACCTCATGAGAATAAGGAATGTGGGGAAGACCTCTTTTAACATTCATCCCTTAAATTACACAATTACCCTTTGGAGAGAGAATGTGATTGTAATAAATATGAGGGAGGCTTCACTTCTAGCTTTTCACTCCCTGGGAACAAGTGAGTGTCTTGTAGGAGAGACACTGTAACTGTTGCCATCACTGCCTTTATCCTTAAGCTGGAATCATAATGCATTATTTGCCAGTTTTCTTTTCTAAATTAATCCTCAAATATGATCAATATCATTCTATATGCACTTTCAGCTCTGTCACATAAATTTTGATATGTAGTAGCTTCATTGCAATCCATTTATATAAATATGGTCTCATTTCCAGTGTGATATTATTAGACTCATGGTTAGTATGTTCTGTGACACCTTTTTGTCATTTTGGTGTTACTGATGTCATGATATGACTGCACTATGGTCAGAGGATGTGGGCTTCAAATGATGCTGATTTTGGCTACCTATTAATGACTTTTCTTTGTTGTTCGGTAAGTCCGACATTCAATACATGTCTGAATGATAAAGCTTAATAGTGTTTTAAACTCTTACTAACAAAAGTTTTTATTTGATCCGTCTTTTGACGAGTGATTTTGTAATAAAATATCCCACTGTGAAGGTGAATTATCAAAGCCTTAAAAGAAAAAAAAAAAAGAAAACCCACCCAATGCAGAAGAAAATTACAAAATCATAGCAGTTACTACACTGGTTAGAAGTGATAGATACGACGCACAGAAAATACAGACTCAACATATGGCCAAAGAAAATAGTGAGTCAACATAAGGATAACTGGTATACCTGAGAAAAATAAATGGAATAGAAGTTATTTAACAATATAACTAAAGTAAATTTTCCTTAAAAGAAGATATTAAATCTATAGTTTGGGAACTCACCAAATCCCAAGAAAGATAAGAAGTATGTGATCTACAGTTGAAACACAGGCTTGTTCAGTCACTAAGCTTCAAGAGTTAAAAGAATTCTCATAAAAAATCAAGTGGAAAAAATCAAATCACAAGAGGAAAAAATAGTTTGGCTGAACATAGCCCATCTTCTAGCCACAACAGGCAAAGGAACAACTTTAAAGGTTTTGTCAGGCATATGGAATAACTCAAAAATTCTACACTCAGCCAAGTCGACATTTACTTGCACCAGCAAGAACAAGGCACTTTAAGATATAAAATAACAGGATACATTTCACCCTGAAAAATCTACTTGATGATATAACACAACTAATCATGTGGCCAATCAAAATGTTATGTTCAAAGAAGCGGCAGCACACACAGACTGATAATCCATAGTCTATCCATGAAAAAACAGAATACCTGTGATGATAATGGTTACAAGGAAGAATGCAGCTACTGTAACTATCAAAAGAAAAACTATACAATTGAAATATATATAACTCTAGAGAACTAAAATAAAAACCCTAGGAAATAGCAAGCAAATAGAGAAAATTCTTCACCTCTTGAGGAAGAAGTCAATCAGTAATTTATTTCTAAATGTGTTCTTTCTAGATTTTATTTTTGTTTATAACTTTATTTGTAAAGTTGATGAAATGAGAATTTCAGGCTTAAAGAACCAAAAAAGGAAAAAGCAAGGGTAACAAAGAGATGGCCATGCCACACTGTGCAGCTGGACTATCCATCCTTACCATTGTCTCCCCTGAAAATGGTGACCAAATGGTCCAGCTGGGATCACTCTCAGAATCCATTTGTTTCCCATGCAGAGGTAGAACAAAGAAATTAGAAATGCACTTGAGATACCAAATAAGTTCCTCCTGTTTTGTTTTAAAATACCATCTCCACCTGTGATTCAAGAAACTTTCCTCTCCTCTTTAAAATATTAGGCCCAAAATTGTGCTTCAGTTACACAGAGAAGACAACATATTTCATGTCCTGAAATCTTTCCTCTTCCACACATAGGATCAGTTTTTCCACTTGCTTCTCCAGCTTTTCAATCAGACCTTTTATTGCACATTTGGCCTAAAAGCCTATCATTCTTTCCATGTGGCACTCAGCTGATGCATTCAAAGGAAAGAATACAGCTAGCCTATCCTTCTTGTGCTGACTATAGAAAGAGAAACACAAATACCACAATCACACTATTTTACAAGTATTTTACCAGCACAGAATCCATTATTTTAGAAACTAAAAAAAAATAATAAAACAGGCTGAAAACTGTTAAACTCATTGTCTTGATTTCAAAGGCGCTGTATTAACAGGTATAGAGTTTTCACTTCACAGCAGTGTTCCTGATGAGATGCTATCCTGAAACTTAAAATAACCCAGAAATGTGGAACAATTTGTGGAATACTCTCAAAGCAACTGTCACTACTAGGGCAAAAGATGTTTGCCAAACCCTGTTTACAGTGTCAAGTTCAAGCTAGTTTGTGTTATATAACACAATGCTTAGAAAATGGGGAAAGGTTTGTCCTTTAGAAACAGTGGATCAGGAAGGGGCTGGAACTGCAGGTTTCTGAGTTAGACAAAAGATGAGGAACAGAAGTTTGGGTGTGATCACTCCCCAAGAGAGAAGGCAGGAAGAAAGAGGGATGATGGCTTCGACGTTTTAGGGAGAAAGAATGGAAGAGAAGTCAACTAAGAAGATGGAAAAAATTCTCTTCAAAGGTAGGAGAATTAAAAGAAAGTTCTATTTAGGTAACAGACAGACTTAAAACTGCTCTATTTCTTTCCAAAGCCCAGAGGCCACAACGTCTAAACTCTTCATCTTCTTGGCACCTGCATGCCATGAACTTCAGTCATTCGCATGGGGACTCAGAGCAATGGAAAGACTAATAGGAATTATAGGAATTAGGATTTCCACTTAAGGAAAGACATTCCTGAAAGATAGGGTGGATTCGTATCTATGAAGGAATGCTTAAGGCAGAAGTCACCAAGCTTGTGTGTGCTGGGAATTTCCCCACCTCAAAGTTTCCAAGACAAGGATAATTACAACCTCTACAACCAGGCTGAGACTGGTTATAAGTCAGGCTGAGACTCTTCCAACCACAGCCAGTGAAGGTGGAGGAGTCTTGAGAGGTATTTCCTAATATCAGGAGTGATTCCCAAATGATCTAGAACAGAATGACTATGAATAAACACATTCATTTTGGTGGAGGTGGTGGGATAAGAAAAGGGAAGAAAAGAAAGCAATGGGGGAGGGACAAGTGCCAAAATAGCTGGCTAGAATAGAGGAGTCTGTGAGAATAGAGACTGTAGTGAGAAAAGTGATTCCGTATAGAATAAGTTTTGAACAAAGGTGTCATTTTGTTAAAATAAGTCATCTTCCATTATTTAAGGTCTCAAGTAGCTTGAACTTTAAGTACCTTTAGGAGGATAAATCAAAAGAAATTCTGAGCACTTGAACTGAAGCAGCGTGATTTAAAACTGTACCTCAACATAAGCAATTTAGAATTGAAAGACAGTTTTCAGATGCGTTGCCACAATACAGAAAGATAGCACTCAAATATATTTCCAATGTAGATGCAACTGTTATAATCTTTCTGGAAGGCAATAAGGAATTATATGCTGTGGAAAGAATTAGTATTAAGAGCAGAGATTTGCTACAAGGATGCTTAATGCAGAATTAGGTATGTTCAGAAAACTTTAGAAACTATGTAAACATCCAATAACAGTACTTGTCAACTGAGTTTTTTAAACTATGTTTCCAAACATGCCACTCAAATTTGTACAGCCAATAAAAATTAAATTATATTTAAAATACATGTTTGTGTGAGTATATTATGAATCCCACTGGGGAAACATATGCACAAAGAAAGATAATATATGTGTACATATGGAAAGATATATATAACCATACACACTAACGTAGCAGTGTTATGGGCATTTTAATTTTCTATAGAAAAAATTATAGAGAGATTAAAGATAGAGTAACAGGGGCAGTGTGATGGTGGCTCACTAGCAAAATTCTCACCTGCCATGCTAGCGACCCAGGTTCAATTCCCACTGCCTGCCCACACACACAAAAAAGAGCAACAAAAACTAGATTTAGCAACCTGTCTGAAATTACGACAACGAAAACAGATGAAATATATAAAACAATGGTTTTCAAGGTTCTCGGGCAACCAAGGTCAATGACCCTTGAGAGGGAGGGGCTAAAAAGGTGAGCCCCATGATTACACTAGGGAAGAGGAACCCAGGTTGGAGACGAAGAAACCCCCTGAGTTGAAAAAATAGAGCTGAGAATTTAGAAAGATCAAGGTGGCTAGAGTTCACAGATCAGAATATCAGAGAGGAGAGAACTGGACAGAGAGAAAAATCCAGAGATTTGCAAAGGTTCCCCTAGAATATTCAACAGAGAACTGATCAGCACATGTATGTTAGGAAAGCCTTAGAGGGCAGGTAAAACACACCTGAAATGACTACAAGGACCATACCTGGTGCTCCTAGAGGACAGGGAAAAGTCCCTGTTCCCACTAGGGAAAGTGGAAAAATTTCATAACTCACGGGACTTTGGGTAAAGTCCTCAGAAGCGATTTGGCTCAGAAGTGGGGATAATTAGTTCTAAACTAAATACTGCACTAATCCCACTAACAACTCTTAAAAGCAAGACCTGAAAAGACCAAACTGTGTCCAAGTAACTAACTATGCTTTATAAAAAAGCCTGAGAATATTTAGAGAAACATAAAAATATTCAGCTTCTAAAAAGGTAAAATTCACATAATCTGGCATCCACACAATGACTAGCAGTCAAAGAAGAAAGAAAATATGTCCCATAATTACGAGAACTGACACAAATGTTAGGATTAGCAGACAAGTCCATTAAAATAGTTATTATAGGTATATTCCACATGTTCAAAATAAAGTTAAGTGGAGATATAAAAGATATTTTAAAAAAACCCAAATAATACTTTTAGAGATGAAAAATACAATGTATAAAATGAAAAATATACAGAATATAATTAAAACATTGCAGAAGAAAAGATTAGTGAAGTAACAGAAGTAGGAACCATCCACAAAGAAACTATAAGAAAAAAAATAGAATAATAAACAAAGAATATCAGTGAACAATGGTAAAATTTCAACCAGCTGTAAAAGAGAAAGCCAGAAAAATACTCTTAATTTCTAAAAACGTCCAAATTAATAGAAAACTAAAAACCCACAGATTCAAGAAACTACTAATCCTAAGCACAAGAAACATAAAGAAAAATGCACAAAGGAGAAACATCATCATCAAACTGATCAAAAAAATGGTAATAAAATAAAAACTCAAACAACTAGAGAAAAAAAGGCGTGTGGCATAGAGAATAACAAAGTTGATGGCAGAAGATTTGTGTCAAGCAAGAAGACAGGGATCAACTTTAAGTACTGGAAGTCAGTCATGAATATCTTTTCTATCCTGATTGTGGTGATGGTTTCATAGATTAACGTGTATGTCAAAACAAATCAAACTGTACACTTTAAACAGATACAGTTTATGTATATCTTCAAGGAAAAAGATTACACTAACAGAAAACAAACATTTTTTATAGATTTTTGAACTCAGTTTTTTAAATAAAACTGCCCCTGAATGGAAAAGCCTGCAAGAAAAAATTTTATTTATTCATTCATTCTATTCATTCAAAGACAGTGATACGTTTTTAACAATGCAAGAACAGCCCAATGCAGAATGTCAGAGACTAAGTGAGGGGAGGAGGATGTCCCCATGAGAAGGTAACCTAAAGTAGGTGTCAGAGCCTGAAAGGTGAGGGGTAATCCAGGTGAGGAGAAGGTATGAGTGGATTCATGGTATTCAATGGCTGTATAAAAATAAGTATGGGTGTAAATGTGTGTCATGTGCGTGTGAGTACACTGAGAGGCTTAGGGGATAGAGATATCCAACAACAATGAGCACACCAGTACTTAGATCTTGTTCTCTAAATACCACTCTCTACTGAGAGGAATCAGGGCTCCTTGGAGAAGTATCTGATTCCAGAGATGGGACAGGGAAAATACATGAGTCACAATATCTTTCTGTGTCATACTGTAAGACAAGTACTCAAAGACATATGGGTGCACATTACAAAGACAAGGAAATTAGCTTGAAGGGCATGCAATGGCCCAAATTGGACATTTTTGATCCTCAAAATAAACTGCAACAGATTATAACATTTTGAATAAAATAGGAATCCATTAGTTCATTCCAATATAAATAGATTAAAAGTTTGATGAGAAATGAGATATCTACATAGACTCAAAGTACTTCCCCACAAAATAATTATTAATTACAAAGTGAAACAGTAACTTTGCATTGGAGAGTCTGGAAGACAACACCTTAATCAAGTGCTGAAAGTAAATGTCAGCAGTAATGGGAGAAATTGATACTGTGTCACATGATAGGATGCAGTGAGAACACAGCATCACCTCTGATATTCCTGCCAAAGATTGAAATCAGAATCAAGAGGAAACATGGAACAAAACCAAATTGAGGGATATACTACAAAATAACTACCCTGTATTCTTCAAAAGTATTAAGGTCACAAAAGACAAGAAAAAAACTGAGAACCTGCTCTGAACTGAAGGAGACTAACAAGAGACATGACAGTAAAAGGCAATGCAAGATTCTGAACTGGATCCTTTGCTATAAAGGATATCATCGGGAAATTTGGATACTATCTGAAGATTAGATGATAATGAGATACTGATGTTAATTTTCTGATTTTGATGGTTGTCATATGACTATGTAGAAGAATGTTCTTGTTTTAAAAAAAATGCACTCTAAGTATTTGCGGGTTCTAGGTAATACATTCTTCTTTTTAAAATATTTTTATTGACAAATCTTCACACACATACATTTGATACCTGGTGTGCATTCAATGGCTCTCAATCACATAGTTGCGTATTCATCACATGATCATTTTTAGAACATTTGCATCACTCCAGAAAAAGAAAAAAAAAAATTCATACATACTACACCCCTTACTCCTCCCTCTCATTGAGCACTAGTATTTGCATCTACCCAATTTATTTTACCCTCTGTTCCCCCCAACTATTTATTTATTTATTGCTCATCTGTCCATACCCTCGATAAAAGGAGCATCAGACACAAGGTTTTGACAATCAAACAGTCATAGTGAAAAAGTTATATCTTTATACAATTGTCTTCAAGAATCAAGGCTACTGGAACAGAGCTCAGCAGTTTCAGGTACTTCCCTCATGCCACTTCTATACACCATGAACCAAAAAGGGACATCTACATAATGCATAAAAATAACATCCAGGATAACCTCTCAACTCTGTTTGAAATCTCTCAGCCACTGAAACTTTATTTTGTCTCATTTCTCTCTTCCCTCTTTTGTTTAAGAAGTCTTTCTCAATCCCTTCATGTCAGATCCCAGATCATCCCGGGATTTCTGTCCCACATTGCCAGGGAGATTTATACCCCTGGGAGTCATGTCCCACATAGGAGGGAGGGTAGTGAGTTCACCTGCCACATTGACTTAAAGAGAGAGGCCATATCTGAGCAACAAAAGAGGTTCTCTGGGGGTGACTCTTAGGCCAAGTTTTAAGTAGATTTAGCCTATCCTTTGTAGAAATAAGTTTCATAGGGGTGAACCCCAAGACTGAGAGCTCAGCCTATTGATTTGGCTGTGCCTACTGCTAGTAAGAATATCAGAAATTCTCCAAATGGGGAAGATGAATATTTCCTCCTCTCTCCCCAGTTCCCCAAGGGGACTTTGCAAATACTTCTTTGTTCACTGCCCAAATTACTATGGGATGTATGAGAGCATCACACTAATCTGGACAAACCAGCAAAATCCCACGCCCTATTCAAGATTCCATGTACTTATGGTGTTCAACTAAATTGATGGTACAAGTTAAATTACCCAAATACACATTCTTCACCAAATAAACATCTCTCCCCTTAATCTCACACAGAACTTGAAGTTTTAGAATACAGGCAATATCATCCTTTCCCCTGTATTCTGATCTACTCCAGTCCTATCCAGATCAGCTTCCTTCATATCTCTATTCAAAGTCTGATCATTTTTTCAACTTTTTAAACAGTTCCTGTATGGGGTACTATTAACTTGCATAGCTTCAGAGCTCTGAGTCTCAGGTGTCACATAAATACCCAAAGTTTCTGGGAACGACCAGGTTATGAATGAAACAGCTCAGTGTCTCAGAATTTAGAAATAACAGTTACACGTCCTGAATATATATGATGACGGCTATAAGAGCTTACAATCTGGAACCCTTTACCACAGGCCCCAACCTGAGAATCCATGTTCTCGACTTCAGTTCACTGAGTTTTTTATATTATAGTTACTCAATATGAGTGAGGCATGATAATATTTGTCTTTTTGATCCTAACATTTCATTTCACATACAGTCCTTAAGGTTCATACACCTAGTTGCCTATCTCACAACTTCATTCCTTCTTGTGGTTGCTCAGTAGTCCATTCTATGTATTCACCATAGCTCCCCCTTCCATTCCTGAGTCGTCGTATCCTTAGGCCATCTCCATCCATTGTGGATCACAAACACTGCCACCAAAAATACCAGTGTGCAAATATCCATTCCTATCCCCACACTCAGTTCCTCCATGTATATATTGCAACTGGGTTTCAGAATCATATGGCAACTGTCTCTACTCCCCAATCTCTGGTGAAACCACCGCACTGCCTTCTAAGGGGCTGCACTCTCAGTTTCCCTACTGACAGTGAATAGGTACATCTCTTTCTTTGCATTTTCTCTAGCACGTGTTTCTCTCCGTTCATTTTTATTTTATTATTATTATTTTTTAACATGGGCAGGCACCGGGAATTGAACCCCGGTCCTCTGACATCGCAGGCAAGCATTCCTGCCTGCTGAGCCACCGTGGCCTGCCCTCTTTGTTCATTTTTAAACAGTTTTATTCACACATCATAAAATCTAACCTAGGTGTATGAACATGTCTAGGCAATATATTTTTACTTGATTTGGTGAGATAAAAGGTCTTCTGCACATTTATATTGTACTTGCAACTTTTCTGTAAGTTTAACAGAAGAGGAGGAGGAGGAAGGAGAGGAAGAGGTGCAAGAGGGGAAGGAAGAAGAGGGTGAAGGGAAATAAGGGGAGAAACAACATCATCTAAAAGACAATGTCTTCTGAATTGGAAAAGGATGTTCATATGCCATTATTGACCATAAGAACAAGCATGTATAAGATTAAACTTAGTAATTTTGTATATCAGGCTAGAAAACACTGTTACAAATTATTTGACTATCCCAGATGCACCCACGTGATTTTCCAGAAGACAGGGAAAGATGTTTGGAGACCCAGGGCCTAGACGCTCCTTCCATACTGGGTGTAAGTCACCGCAAGTAGGTGTCTACATAACTAAGACAGAAGATAAAAGTCGACAGACCTCCTCAAAGAGGGAAAAATGTACAGATAGTATCATAAACCACTTATCTTGGAAAGCATTAAAACTTCTCTCCCCTGACCACTGCTGAAAACAAATCTCCAAACCCTTGTGTCACAAGACCCTGCTGAAACTGTTCTCATACTCTATAGAGTGTCCTTGTTCTAATCCTTTATAAGTAGACCCTTAAATCCCCTACCCTTTGTGGAGCGCTGACTACCATTTTCCGAACAGCTGCCACCAGGAAAAATCTCCTGTTCATACATCCTAATAAACTCACATCTGATTCCATGCTTAGTGTGTTCTCGGGGCTGTATAAACCCAAGCCCTTTAAGAGCTGGGTTGGAACAATTGGTGAGCTAGCCGGGAGACTAAAGAGCCATCAGCCGTAGCAGGCATGACTCCTGAGAAGGGAGAATCCATACAGAAAATCCCGAATTGGCCTATATCGTTCATGTGGGAGGGGTGGCTGCCCTCCTGGACAAATAGGTACAGCCATGAGAATATGGGGATGCCCTAAAAACTCTGGTGGGGTTGCTGTTTTGCAACAGACAGCAGGACAACTAAATTTTAGCAGGAAAAAAAAAAGCATGCCAAAGAGTAGTGGCCATAACCTGGCCCCTTTTAGAAGCCTTATGTATGGTCATAGAGGTAGAACAAGTGGCAAAAGCAACAACCTGCCATCTAGGGAAGGAATTAAAACTAGAAAAAATACATGCCTTGCCCAGGCTGAAATGAGGGGCTCTCTGCCTGAGCCAAGTGGGCAGTCAGTTAGTAACTCTGGCAGGCAGATATGCCCAAGTCATAAGCTGTAAGTTGCCTCGGGCTCAAGTCCAAAGGATTTTAGCTACTCTGGAATAGGGCCCCAAAGTGTAGCACCCCATAAACTCCTCCTCAGAAAAGGAAAAGGAGGAGGAATGGGAGGTGGAAGAGAATGAAGAACTCCAACGGGTGCATCCCATAATACAACAAAAATGAAAGGCATCACAGGACCAATCTCCTGGGGCTCAGCAATTCCAACCTCCTGAACAGAAATTACATTTTACTTACTATAAGAAGTTATACCATTGCTGAATTAGGTGATTTAGGGCAGTGGTATAGACAAACAACTAGGGAGTCCCAATCCAATTGACTTCTGAAATTATGGGGCATGGGACAGAGTGGGTTGTGCTTTCTGAAGAAGAAAGAAGTAAATGAGTGTCAATTACAACCCACCCTTCACTACAGTAATGCTTATATACTACCTCATCTAACGTAAAAATCATCTGCTAATTGGCATGGCTAATTGATGGGTGTAAGGCTGCATGGCCTAAGGAAGGGGGTACAACACTCCTATGCTTGTATGAAACTGTTATGTACCTCAGAAAAAATATGTTCTCTTAATTCTAACTCAATCTTGTGGGGGCATACCTATTGTTTGGGTGGGACCTTTTGATTAGATGGAGATGTGACCCCATCCATTCAAGGTGGGTCTTAATTCTTTTATTGAAGCCCTAAATGAAAAGAATAAAAGGCAGAAAAATAAAGAGAGCTCAGAGCTGACACGGAGGGCAGAGCGATGAAACCAAGAGGCTTAGACACTTGGAGAGCTATTTGAAACCAGAAGCCCTGAGAGAAGGACAGCAGCATCACCAAGTATCTTTCTACATGACAGAGAAACCCTGGGGTCAATCAGCCTTTCCTTGTTGGTGTCTTAATTTCAACATTTTCACAGCTTTAGAACTGTAAATTGTAACTTAATAAGTCCCTTTTATAAAAGCGATTTCTTGTACATTGCATTCCAGCAGCTTTAGCAAACCAAAACAAACCCCACTGGCAAAATATGGAGGAGCTACAAGATGTTTTAAGGGAGCTGGAAATAAAACACACCATTTACGCTGTGGCTTTTGTAGGTCCTGACACTGAAGTCTTTACACAAGAATAAAAGACACAGTATTGCATATTGTCCCCAACCATTACTGTGGGTCTCTCACATGTATCTTCAGTCCACTAGTAGGACAGCCCATTTCCCTTGCCACTCAAACTATAGCCATCCTCAGAAAGTCAGAGAAGCTATGGGAAAAGAGCGTGGTAGTACAGACAATGGGAAAAGCTCCTCATGAGCTTGATGGCCCTAATCAGGTATCCCACAGCAGATGTGGGTGGATCTCACTGCTACAGGCACAAAAATAAAGGCTATAAATAAATAACCTATTGCAGTCCTGGTAAAAGTATCGGGCAAACTTTTGCCCAAGGAGCAAAGATTTACTGAAGTGAGTTTGCAAACTCCCAAGGGAGAAAAGAAATTTAAAAAAAAAAAAAAAAAAAAAAAACCACCATTCAAAGCCTGAGACCAGGAGCTTTCCACTACCTCAGAAGAGGTGTGGCAAGTCCCCTTCCCTCTCGCTTAAATGGGAGATCAATATCCCAGGTACAAACAATCGCTGGGAACCCCAGAGATCAGAAGACACAGGTAGAATTAACCATTTATTGGTCCACTACTAACTAGCCACAAGTATTAAAACTAGCAAATACAAGAGCCAAGTGTACCATAATCTATGGAAATGTAGCCCAATTTAACAGACCCATGCTGGCCATAGACAGCTATAGGGGAAAAACAATCAGAGTCAATGGCATAATTGAATCTTGCAAAGTAGGAAACTGACTCCCCATACACACACATAAGTGTATATATGGTATATATTTCTCCTATACCGGAATGTATTTTAGGAATTAATTTTCTACAAAAATGCCATTTGCAAACCACTATAAGGGAATTCCATCCCCACTATAAAGTAACTAAAGCAGCCCTGAAAGGACAAGGTTAAACATTGCCTCAGACGGTTGTGGCTACACAACAATATAAACTTCCAAGAGAACATCAAGAAATCTCAGCCACTATCAAAAAGTTGAAGTGAGTGGGAATAATAATACCCACCCACAGGCCTTTCAGTAGTCCTGTATGGCCAGTAGGAAAGCCTGATGGAATGTAGTATATGACAGTAAATTATTGGGAGTTAAAAAAAAAAGTAACATGACCATTATATGCCACAGTCCAAAACATGACTGGTTTATTACAAGAAATTAGTACTCAATTGTGTCAATATCATTTCATACTGGATCTTGCTAAAGCTTTCTTTAGTACCTCCCTAGAAAAATCAAGCCAGCCTACATTTGCCTTCACTTGGGAATACCAACAATGAACTTTTACTGTGCTTTCCCAAGGCTATGTACATAGCCCAACCATCTGCCACAGTCTCATGGCAAAAGATTTGGCTAAGTGGAAAACTCCTGCGTAACTCTATTTCACTATATTGATAATATGTTAACCATCAACTCTCTTTCAAAATTAAAAGAAGTCTAAGGGTCATTACTATCTCACCTTGAGAGTTAAGGATAGGCAGTCAACGGGGACAAGCTGCAAGGCCCTGGCTGCTCTACCAACCTATGGTAGGGTAAAATAAAACTATACCTACTCCTGTAATTAATAAAATGCAATGTTTTCCCATGTTGCAAACACCAAAATAAATAAATGACTTTCTTGAAGTTGTTAGGGAATTAGAAAGCTTTTGTTCCTCACTTAGTCCACTAACAGCTTCCCACATGGACAGCTGCGGCAGCACAACCTACCACTGACATTACATGGAAGGAGACTGGCACTATGCAGAGCAGCCAATGGGATGAGATAAGAGCAGCATAGATAGCAAGAGTGCACAAGCCAGAAAATGCACCATCGATACCGGTAGTTGAGCTGTTCACAAAAGGCCTTATGACTAAATAGCAACCTGAAAGCAAGAACAATAAACAGTCGTAAGTTGCCCTCTCTAGGGACAAAAATTGTAGAAAAACATGTGAAATGCCTGCCCAGCAGTTCCAGCTACCAATCACGTGCCAGCAGCTAGTAGACATCACTAGTATTCTGTTGTCTCTTATACTGTTGCTGAAAATATAAATGCAATATTTGCCCTATGGTCAATGTAATCTGCTGCATGAGAGTAAATTATGAAGACCCAGGGCCCAGGCTCCCCTTCCTTATTGAGA
This sequence comes from Myrmecophaga tridactyla, assembly GCA_004026745.1. Taxonomy (NCBI): domain Eukaryota; kingdom Metazoa; phylum Chordata; class Mammalia; order Pilosa; family Myrmecophagidae; genus Myrmecophaga; species Myrmecophaga tridactyla. The sequence goes on along the minus strand of PVIY010018838.1, from coordinate 27,782 downwards.
GTAAGTTATTGCACATAGCCGCCTATGTGACTGGGACTGAAGTTAAAAGTCAACAGACCTCCTCAAGGAGGGAAAAATGTACAGATAGTATCATAAACCACTTATCTTATAAAGCATTTAAACTCCTCTCCCCCGATCATTCTTGATAACAAATCTCCAAACCCTTATGTCATGAGGCCCTGCTGAAACTCTGTTCTCATACCCTATAGAATGTCCTTGTCCTCAAACCTTATAAGCTGCCCTTTACAGCCATCAACCCTCCCACCCCCCACTTTGTGGAGTGCTGACTTCCATTTTCCGGATAGTCACCACCAGGAAAAATCTCCTGCTCGTAAGTCCTAATAAAACGCATGTCCAGCTCTGTGCCTAGGGTATTCTTTAGTGTTGGGGCTGCACCAACCCGAGCCCTTTAAGAGCTGCGTTGGAACTGACGTCTCAGGCAGATTGCAATGTATAAGAGGCAAGTTGCCAAAAGGTCTTATGAAGAAAGAAGTCTGGACCACGGTACACTGTGCAGGCAGCATCATACACCATGTTTTGCTGTATATTCAAAAGCTAAAGAATATTACACTAAGAGAGAGGCGCACTTATGTCCAAAGCAAAACAAAGAAAAAGGCAGACACTCCAGCAATGTGAACCTAAGTACTTCCCCTGTTTCCATGATACAGGGGAAATGTGACAAGGTACCATGTTCTTTGAAGATAGAAGGTTATGAAAAATTTCCTTGCCTACTAGTGAAAATAATCTCTTCCAGATGTTGTTTGGCCCACAATATGCTATTCAAAGATGTGAAAGTTTTATTTTCAAAGTTCAAGAGCCAAATAAGAAATCTAATTTCCTTCACTAACCCCTAATTAAACTGGAGGTAAAAGTTAGCTTGAAAATGAAAATCAGTGTACAACCTAAGTCAGATTTACACATTCTGCACAAACTTCTGAAAGAAAAAAGATACCCATTGAAAACAATTCTTATACCTACTTCACCATGGGAAAAATAATGAGGCACTTAATTTCATTTCCTTTCCTGCCCCTGGTAAGCACCCTTCCTCCTACATGAAGTTCCTCCTGGCAATACCTATTTAGAAGACTTCTTTAAAATAGTAGGGATAGGGGGAAAATCTAAAGAAAACTAGTATTGTGCTAGAGGATGAATTACTCCCAGATGGGTTCAGGGTATGTAACTACTCCAGTTTCCTGAGGAGGCCAAATAAATGATTTTACCAACTCAAAGAATCAGTAAGGAAAAGCAGGCCTCATTCTTTAATATAACAATTCTGCGAGTAATCAAACATTCAAACGTTAACACCTTGTTTAAGAAATTAGAAAACTAAAATTAAGGGGGAAAAGTGACTCTCCTCTGTCCATGATGATTTAGTAACTAGTTATGAAAATACACACCAAAAAGGCTCCTCCCTAATTTATGAAAATAGTATTCTACCTCTTGTTTTTTTTATAAAACAATTTTCTATGTGATAAGAGGCACCTTTTTAAAAAATGTTTAAATTACTTATCAAGAAAGCATCAGACTCGCCTGCCATCCCGGAGACCCGGGTTCAATTCCCAGAGCCTTTTTATAAACCAAGGCAATACAGCAAGACCACAGATTAACCACATGGCCGCTATGCCTAAGATGCAACCTAAAAACCAACCGAAGCCCTAAATACAGTTGTCAGGCACCATTTTTAAAGACTTCTAGCCATCAGCCCGGAAGATGCTATCCCACATGGCCAGAAAAACACAGGGAAAAATCCAAACGTGTTGAGAATCGAGACCATCGCGCAGAAAATTTCTAACTAGTGTGAAAAGGGATTGATGACCACTCCAAAGAGGAAATGAGGCATTATAGCATTAGAAATAGAGTTAAGGGCGGCTGCCGTGGCTCAGCAGGCAGAGCTCCGACCTGCCGTGCTGGAGGTCTGGAGTTCGATCCCTGGTGCCTCCTGCCCATATGCAAATTTTAAAAAAAAAAAAAAGAAAAGAAATAGAGTTAAGATACAAAAAGATCAGCTGAAAAAGAAAAAAAAAGAATAGGAAGAAGTTTTGCTAAACTCACCTTACACAAAAGAAATCTGGGAGAACAACCAACCAAACAGATGCAGTGACCGCAGTTTCTGCCTGACTGAGCTGTCCTGGGGCTTGAGGAGGGAGGACTGTGCTGTAGGGCTTACTGCTATTTTAAGCCAAGTAACAGAGCTCAAATAAGCAAATGGTGTATCTATACATCCTTTGTATTGCAATATTTCTTTAATTTATATAGTTCTAATACTGCAAGAGACTAAATGTGGTGAGCTCATTTCATTGCCGAAATGAGGCTCCAGGGAAAAAGAGAAAAGGCCACCTCTCCAAAGAGCCACCCATTTCTCTGGATGGTAGCTATGGGGGTGGCTGCGGTGGCATGCAAGGACCTTCTCCCCTGAGGCCTGATGGTTTTGTTATGGAGCCTGATCTCAGATCCACGTGACGTGAACTCCTCTCAGGTGGAGCTCACAGCGCCACACTGATGTCTTTTGGCCCTAATTCCGCATTGCAGCTGTTTGCACTTATTTGAGGTATGGTGTATTTTGAAACAAAATGAACCATCCTTCCCCCACTGCCTGTGTGAGTGCCTGGTACTGGGAAACATAAACCCTTCCCCTGTCAGTCCACTGACAACTGTAATGTGGTCATCAGACGAAGGAAGGCACTGACCTAGAATGGAGAAAGGTTCTTCAAACAAGACGCCCCTTTTAAAGGAAAGGGCAGATACACCACCATTCACCTAGTTTTTAGACCCCATATATCTATAAACACATCTCAGTCAGGATGTAAAAGAACAAGAATTATGGACTGGCGTGGGCAAGGGAAACATTAGTGCTTCAATATGGAGTTCAAAATTTTACTGAGGAGGGGTAAGGGGGATGGTATGTATGAATTTTTTTTCTGGTTTCTTTTTCTGAATTGATGCAAATGTTCTAAGAAATGATCATGATGATGAATATGCAACTGTGATGATATTGTGAATTACTGATTATATATGTACAACAGAATGATCATATGTTAAGAATGCTTGTGTTTGTTTTATATATATATATATATATATTTTTTTTTTTTTTTTGGATGGGCAGGCACCGGGAATCGAACCCAGGTCTCCAGCACAGCAGGTGAGAACTCTACCTGCTGAGCCACTGTGGCCCGCCCTGTTATATATTTTTTTAATTTCAAAATTAATAAAAAGTCAAAAAAATTTTACTGAGTTCTCTGGTAACTAAAGCAAAAGAGAAAATGAAGTGATTCATGGTAACTATCAGGAAAAAGAGACTATGTTCTTCTACTAAATCCTAATAAGAATTTTCATGTGGTATATAATATACAGAAATATTAGTGTGGTCATTTCTTCTATCAAAGCTCAATGAAAACTGAAAGCAAAAATCCATGGTTCTTGGAGGGTTCATCACCCATGAAACTTAATCACAAAGCAAAAACAAAACAAACACTCCTCACCCTTAACCTGAGCTTTTGATTTAGTAGAGCCGAGACATTTGCATTTTTAAAGTCTCCCTAAGTAATTTTAAAGCAAACCTCTGATTATATTCATTATCTTAAATCAGCATTCTGTGAGGACATTTATATGGAAACAAATGTACCATACTCTACATTTATAATTACTGTGTTATAATACATGACATAAGGTTGAGAGCAGAGGTTCCCAAAACAGGCTTTGTCGTAGAATATAAAAATATTGATTCTTGGGCTGTACCCTAGTCCTATGGAATCAGACACTATGTGGGCAGGAATCAAGAATCTGTATTTTGACAAGTACTCAAAGTAAGCCTGGGTGGAAAGCCAGATGTATTCACTACTACATTAGATCAGTGCTTCTCGAACTTTAGAGAGCATCAGAATCCAGTGAAGGACTTGTTCAAACACAGATTGCTGGTGCACACCCCACTGAGTTTCTGATGCGGTAGGCTGCTGAGAATGTGCATTTACTAGCAGGTTCCCAAGTGATGCTGGTACTGCTGGTCCAGGGACCACACTTTGAGAACCACTCACTTGAAAATCAGTTTAATAAATTAGTCGTCTCAAATGGCCTTCGTAGGACTAGAAAGTAGATAATTCAGGACTATAGTCTCTAATAAGTTTCTGAAGTGTAGGTGTTCAGTGTTATTATTGATTAAAAACAGTTTCATGTACAATAATATCGTTTCATCAGTTGTAACAAAGGTGCCACACTAATGCAAAGTGTTAATGACAGGGAAAACTGTGTGGGGCTGGGGGTGGGGGTGCAGATGGTATATGGGAACTATGTATTTTCTGCATGATTTTTCTATACACTCACAAAGTCTCTAAAACAATTTTTTTTTAAATCAGCTTTACATGCTTTGATATCAGGTATAAAAAGCAGATTTGGCATTTTCTTTTTTTAAAAAAAACTGAATTATCATCCAAATTGAGGACCATTTCACTGTCTCATTGAGGTGGACTGCCAGAAATGGTCTTTGGAAAGTAGTTTTAATTATTCAATACAGGCTTTACCTGAAACTCCATGGACCAGTGAAGAAATTATTTGAGGGCAGGTGTTACCATTTATAAACCTTGGGCATTAAAAAAATCACACATAGTAAAGCCCCCAAGAACATTATTTTTTAGCAGGATTCCATCCCAGAGTGTGTCCATGAGAATAAGAGAGCTGCGAAGTGTACCTAACACATCATTATATGAATTAATCTGTAGGATGAAGTTGCGTAATACTGTCCATTTGAAAGCTGAAGGGTGTCTGCCAAAGCAACAGGCTTCATTTTGACAAAGTCAGTAGCAAGCTCTCTAAGAAAAGGACTGACCAACTGAGGCTTAGGTTCATTTCCTATTCGTGAGCATGAGATCATAGCAATGATATACTGGAAAAGCAAAATCTAATCCATAGAAAGGTTTTTTTTTAAGTTATTAAATTATAAAGTAAAAGGAAAACAGTGGGATATAGATAGAGAGAGGATTTCATATCATTTGGAAACGGAATTTGACAATTTATATATATATATATATATACATACATGATTCTCAGGGTGGCTGTAAAAATCCTTCTAAGAAACATTAAAGTCTAAATCTTTGAGATCAGTTCCACCCAGACACATTTAATTAGGATCAAAAGCTGTGGTTAAATTAATAAATCTTGTAAGTAGTCATAAACTTACTTCTGAATAAAAAATTACATCAGCCCAAATTCCTTGATATGTCCCCACCCAATTTCCAGCTAAAATACAAATAAAGACCAGAAAAAAAAACAGACAAAAAAAGTCAAAATGGCTCTGAAATCAAGAATAACAGCCAGCAATTTATAAGAATCTGGGAGTAATACCTATTAAATTCAGTGCAGATGGAGCTGAATTCAATGCAATCAGTGTCCAGTGAATGCTCTGTTTATTGAAAAAAAAAAGCTATAACCAGTTGTGAAAGTTCATCCCATCACATTTTTCAGAATAAAGAGTGGGGACCGAACAGAATAGCAGGGAACACACCTGTACAGTGGGGTTCTACTTTCTGAAACAACTAGACAATTATCTACTAACCCCCTGTGATAGTTAGGTTCAGGTGTCAACTTGGCCAGGTGAAGGTGCCTAGTTTTTTTGCTGTGGCCATGAGCCAAAGGCATGTGAACCTCATCTGTTGCTGATTACATCTGCAGTCGGCTAGGAAGCATGCCTGCTGCAATGAATGATGTTTGACTTAATTGGCTGGTGCTTAAATGAGAGAGCTCAACATACCACAGCCCAAGCAGCTCAGCATACCTCATTTCAGCACTTGCAGCTCAGCCCAGGCCTTTGGAGATGCATAAAGGAATCACTCCGGGGAAAGTTGCTGGAACCCAGAGGCCTGGAGAGAAGGCCAGCAGAGATCACCCTGAGCCTTCCCGTATAAGAAAGAACCTCAGTTGAAAGTTAGCTGCCTTTCCTCTGAAGAACTATACATTTTTAACTAAATAAACCCCCTTTTATTAAAAGTCAATCCATCTCTGGTGTGTTGCATTCCGGCAGCAAGCATACTAGAACACCCCCCTTTCTCCCATCACATTCAAAAGTTCTATGAACCCCCCCCCCCCAAGAAAACTGCCTTCATTCACGAAGTGAGCTCTGGAAGCCAACAGCCTAGCAACTGACAGAACTTCTCTGTGACCAGGAACTGGAGACGGGGAAGATGA